>JAOTOM010003320.1:0-117500 GCA_034440615.1 Ashinkailepas kermadecensis
GCGGCGCATGTTATCCCAGACGCACTGTCGTGCCAGTCCGTCCCTGCACCGGGCCACCAGAAGGGAGCGGCGCATGTTATCCCAGACGCACTGTCGTGCGAGTCCGTCCCTGCACCGGGCCACCAGATCGTCGAAGCCGATGGCACGCTGCAGCAGGCACTGGTCGCGCACGTCCGTGCTGTAGGGGGGGGAGGGACAGCGCATCGCTCCACTGCGCGCTCCACTGGACAAGATGACGGCGGCGGCGTCAGGTGATCCGGCGTGTTGGGCTCTCCAGACAGCCGTGCTCTCCAGACAGCCGTGCTCGGTGGCTCTCCAGACAGCTGTGCTCGGTGGCTCTCCAGACAGCTGTGCTCGGTGGCTCTCCAGACAGCCGTGCTCTCCAGACAGCTGTGCTCTCCAGACAGCTGTGCTCTCCAGACAGCCGTGCTCTCCAGACAGCCGTGCTCTCCAGACAGCCGTGCTCGGTGGCTCTCCAGACACCCGCCGGGAGCCGCCACTGGGCCTGCGCAGCTGCTGGGCGTCACACGCTCGCCGTGGACGGCAGTCTGGTCCTACATACGGGCCCCGCCTGATGATGCCGGCAAGCCTGCAGCAGGAGACGCTCGCCAGCCTTCACGACAGTCACAAGGGCGAGGAACGTATAAAGTGTATAAAGCTCGGCAGTTAATATAACTACTGGCCGGACAGTTAATATATTAGCCGGGCAGTTAATATATTGGCCGGGCAGTTAATATATTGGCCGGGCAGTAAATATATTGGCCGGACAGTTCATATATTGGCCGGACAGTTAATATATTGGCCGGGCATCGACCGTGAAGTCACCAACTGCGGCTGCTCATCTGGTGACGCGACCACACACTCCTGCACCCCACCGGGCCTCATCTGCCGGTACTCCCGGTACTCCCGGTACGGCAGGGTGGGCACCGGCTGAACGGCGAGATGGCGCCACAGCGAGATGGCGCCACAGCGACGCGACGCGAGTGCGCCCCTCAGCAGCGTGAGCGAGCCCTGGTGCCACGTGAGGCCGCCCCGGCGACGGCCGACCCGGACCCAGACCCGGACCCCGACCCCGACCCCGATCCCGACTCCGATTCCGACCCAGACCCCGACCCCGACCCCGACCCGAGCCCGATCCCCGGCCCCTGCCCCGACCCCGACCCAGACCCGACCCCGACCCCGACCCCGACCGTGGTCGGGCCGGCTCGTTGTGGGGCGCGTTAACACGCGAGTGATCATGCTGTGTATTGAGCCAATGCGCTCATTCGCTGGACTGCGCTCGACTCTGATGGGGTGTGATGACACGGTTCCTGCCGCAGCCGCTAGGTGGCGGCTGAGTTGTGACCCGGTGCCCGAGGCGGCCGGGTCACACCGGGCCGCCGGTCTGTACCCGGAGGTCGGCCAGTACACAGTACACGCTCACTGGTTAGTGGTCATAACACAGACAACATACTATATAGTATATACTATATACTACATAACGCAAATATACTTTCAAGTGAACCGCAACACTTCGTGCTTCCTGTTGATATACCGCTTGTGTTTGAGACGATGGACATGTTTTGCACGTTAAAGCGTTTTGTCGTGATGATATGCAGAAGATCTAGACTTAAATGTTTACGTGCAGCAAATCGTGCAGCAAACACGATATGCAAACTGGCATATAGAGGGAAGAAAATGCAATGCAGTGACGATTGCACGGGCCGTCCATCTCGTAGTTCATCCATCTCGTTTGACGCCGTAGTATCTGCACTTGCTGTTCGGCAGGCCAGAAGTTTGCCCTGATGGAGGAGAAGGTGGTGGTGGCGGCCGTCCTGCGCAGCTTCCAGATCCGGTCGTTCGACAAACGCGAGGACATCAAGATCCGCGGTGACATCATACTCCGACTGGACGGTGGCCTCTGGCTCAGCTTCACGCCGCGTCACTGATGACGTCATACCCCGACTGGACGGTGGCCTCTGGCTCAGCTTCACGCCGTTTCACTGATGACGCAATACCCCGACTGGACGGTGGCCACTGGCTCAGCTTTACGCCGCGTCACTGATGACGTCATCGGGAACTGTGCCCATTGGCTTGAAGGCAGGTCAAGATTTAGAGGGCAAGTGGGACAAAACGGTCCGTTTTAGGGTTTGGCGCTTGGCGTTTTTAGCTTGGCGTTGTTATTATCATTGGCTCCATGTGGAATTCTGGAAATGAATATTCGCGATTTATTTGCGCCAAATATGCGCAGTTTTGGATTCGACATGACTTGCATTGATGCTGTGAAATATTTGTAGAACACATAGTAGCTTTTCACCCACGTAATGTATCAGACGCATCTACTTCCGTTCCAATGTGTACCTATGCACGATATCACTTCCTATGCACACCTACCCGGAGGTGGAACTTCGCAAAGATAAGTTGCCCGCGCTGAGGGACATCAGCTGAGGACATCAGCTGAGGACATCAGCTGAGGACATCCGGCCAGCCTGAGCCCGTCCAGCCAAATAAATCATCGGATTTCGGCTGCCATACTTTCACTCTACTACACTAATGAAAAAAACCTTCACATATAACTGGATGGTACTTTCTTTTATATGTTCTCGTTGCCTAGCAGCCAGGAGTGGATGTTGTCGCAATCACTGAGTGGTGTGGATTTACCCGTTGTGCCGATTGCACTGCTGATCACATTTAAGAGAAGCTTCAGTTATATGTAAGTGCTAATATACATCTTCAGTTACATGCAAGTCAGCGTGCCGACAGGGGAATACAGACAGCCAGGCTTTGATATTGGTTGGAGAACTAAGGAAATACGCGCCAGAGTGGTCGAATCGCGGAAAATCCGGTAAATCCCCGCGCTCCCACCAATGTGTTAGTGAGCTCATGCAATCTCACGCTGGCAGATTGAGGGGGCAGCCAACACCCAGGCCAATTTCGAACAAAATTTTGCACTAAAATGGCATTTTGTAGAATCTAGGAAAATTTTGGTACCATAATATTTTCTAAAACAAACCCGACGGCTGTTAGCTGTTCAAATCACATTAATTCTTTCAAGTCGGAAAAACGTTTTGGATTTGTCACCCAAGATTGGATTTGTCACTTTTCGATCCGCCCCTGCAACACACCACATTTACTTGCGTACAAGCACCTTGCAATGAGAAACATTCCTTCTTTTTGTCTTTTGTCAGCTAGCTGTTAATCGCCACAGACTCGAATCTCCTCTGACGTCACGAAACACATCGCCACATGAACGATTCGCGTGAGCCGTAAATCAAGATCCACCGGTGGCGTGATACCGGCAGCGGCCTGCCCCACCTCTCTCTCGACCTGCGATAGCCGGCCGAATCTGCCGCTAAGCGCCGCTAAGCGCGGCTAAGCGCCGCGAAGTGCCCCCTCCAATCAGAGGAGCCACCTACCGCGAACGGCAGGTCACCACGTGTACAGCGAACGGCAGGTCACCACGTGTACAGCGAACGAATGTCATCACGTGTACAGCGAACGGCAGGTCACCACGTGTATAGCGAACGGCAGGTCACCACGTGTACAGCGAACGGCAGGTCACCACGTGTACAGCAAACGGCAGGTCACCACGTGTACAGCGAACGGCAGGTCACCACGTGTATAGCGAACGGCAGGTCATCACGTGTACGGCAAACGGCAGGTCCCCACGTGTACAGCGAATGGCAGGTCACCACGTGTATAGCGAACGGCAGGTCATCACGTGTACAGCGAACGGCAGGTCACCACGTGTATAGCGAACGGCAGGTCACCGCGTGCATAGCGAACGGCAGGTCACCCACCACGTGGCGGCTGATTGCCGAGAAGCCAACGTCTGCCTGCAGCAACACCATCAATGGATCAACTGCGTGGAGATAGGACGTCGTGGAGATAGGACGTCGTTAGGACGTTGCTTGTCATGCTGACAGAACAGCAGGGGCCACTGGGGTTAGCCGGAGTCACTGGGGTCCGAGATCATCGAGGTCTGGAGATCGGGGTCGGCCGGGGTCAGCCAAGGACTGTCTGGGTGACTGGGGAGTGGTCAACAATGACGACGATGGTGACGCTAGAAATTGAGCGTTTCCGGTGTTTGTAGCACTTGTTTGACATCGATTGTTGCCAGGGGCGTCGATTTGTATCCTTTTGCGGGGGCCATGGCCCCCCAATGCTGATCTTGGCCCCCCAATGTTGATTTGGGCCCCCCCAATAACCCATGCTATCTTTATGCTGCTAAAAAGCTAAAGGGAATAAAGAAGAAAAACACTGTGTTAGGTACATAGAAAACTTAGTTGATGTTAACCAGCACATTTTGTACTGAAAAAGAACAGATTTGGATTAGATAGTGGACTGAGTATCCAACTTTTGCTACACAATTCAAAATTAAGTGTAAAAAAAACAAAATAGCTAGATTTCCATCCACTGTGCAAGGAAAACTTACAACATAAAATGTTAAGATTCGCTGATGATGCATTTTAAACCAGATTGTCTTTTTAAAAAATGTTAAGCCACAAAACAACAATTGGATTGTCATGCTAATGTTTGTACACACCACCAATGGCAAAACCACACGCATATGAGCTTAAACAGGAAAAAATCCATTCTTAATTTCCAGTCATTGTCAAACTTGCATTGTCCAGTGAACAACAATGACAATCATCATTGAGATTGTGAATATGCAAACTATAATTATCTTCAGCAGCCCACCTATCACACCATCAGCTTGATATTTACGTAGGTACCTACCTACATGCCCAATGACAATGCAATGCATTCAATATTGATATGGGGGAAAACGAGAGCCATGTGTGGGCAAATCGGCCAGCTTATGATACCATGACAGAGAAAAGTCAGCAAGAAGCTGCATGGCCACTGCATTATAATTGGTATTCCTAAAAGAATAAAAAAAGAAAGCTATGGCTCACATGACTTTTAAGCAAACCTTACAGTCATACAAGACCAATGCTATACAAGAAATAGCCTTGACAAGACCAATGTTTCGTACGCCGCAAAAACACCATTATCAAACGCCGCAAAAATACCATTATTTTAAAAGGTATACCAAAGTTCGGCTTCAAACCTTGGTGACGTCACAGATTTTTATTCGTATATTGCAGAAATTGGAAGCATCAGGCAAGTTTCAATTTCACTGCACATGGGTGGGAGAGTGATTTTTTTCAGGCGTACCGGACCACAGAGGTCATTTGCGCCACCTTTGAAGCGAGCACGTTACATGTCTGACTATAAAAGCGGGTGTTTGCGATCAAGGTGCAGGCATGTGGACGTTTACGTAAAGGGAATTTTACGTTATAGTTTGTGTGATATTTTCGGCGCTGAAGGCGGGGCTAGGATGGGGACATCTCCCTAATGTCTAGATGGCAGGGGCGTCGATTTTTATCCTTTTGTGGGGGCCAGGGCCCCACCAATGTTGATCTTGCCCCCCCCCCCCCCATGTTGATTTGGGCCCCCCCCCCAATAACATATGCTATTTTCATGCTGATAAAAAAGCTGAAGGAAAAAAGAAGAAAAACACCATGCTAGGTACATAGAAAATGTAGTTGATGTTAACCAGCACATTTTGTAATGAAAAAAACAGATTTGGGTTAGATAGTGGACTGACTCTCCACCTTTTGCTACAAAATTCAAAATGGTGTGCACAAAAACCAATTGTCATTGTCAAACTTGCATACAATCCAGTCCCGTGGACAACAATCAGTTACCATTGAGAGTGTGGATATACAAACTATAATTAGCCTCAACAGCCCACTCATCACACTATCAGCTTGATATTTACCTGGTACCTAGGCACCTAGGTACATGCTGCAGAAAGACTTAGAAGAGCTTGAGAAGTGGTTAAAAAAATGGCAGATGAAATTAAATTTTGAAGTGCAAAATCATGCATGTATGCAGGGGCGTCGATTTGTATCCTTTTGTGGGGCTATGGCCCCACCAATGTTGATCTTGCCCCCCCAATGTTGATCTTGCCCCCCCTCAATGTTGATTTGGGCCCCCCCCAATAACCTATGCTATTTTATGCTGATAAGAAAGCTAAAGGGAAAAAATGAAAAACCCCATGCTAAGTAGAAACATTGATGTTAACCAACACATTTTGTACTGAATAGAAACAGATTTGGATTAGATAGTGGACTGACTCTCCACCTTTTGCTGAAAAATGTAAAATTGTGTGCAAAAACAAACAAAATAGCTGGAATTCCCTCCACTGTGGAAGTACAGCTTACATCTTTCTGGGTTGGTTGGTTGGTTATTTGGGTTTACGGCCGCATTGACTGCGTTGGTCATACACGCCCATACAACTTTTCTTGTTCCCACCTTAAAGCACAATAATACCCAAAAGTTTCCGAAAAAAAATTACAACAATGTTCACAAAAAATTGAATTTTGTATTCAAAATCAGCTTAGGTTAGGTTAGGCTCGGTTCGGTTTCTTTTTTAAGGTTGATAATTTTCGGAAAATAAATTAAGTGACATTTTAATTTAGTTTAATTTTTTGTTCTAAAAAGATAGTTTAGGGTAGGCTAGGTCAGGTTTTGTTGCATTAAAAAAACATTTATGGTTATGCTATGTTACCGAACTCAAAGCCTTTTTGGCATTATTTTATTCACAACCTGAAAAGTAAGCACAGAAAATGAGTGGGTCCGATCATCTTAGTCACCTTCATAAACATGGTATTCTGCATATTTTTTTTTGTTTTAAAGGAAAAAAAGAACACCTTAGACCGCAAGGTTACCAAATAATTAGCAATTTTTGGTGGAAACTTTTGGAATTTTTTTTAAAAGTTTTCCAACTTGAAAAGCCTAAACTAACCTAACTTAACCAAACCTAACCCATTTGCTTGCTATATGGAGGCAAATGTGTGTAAAAACTTGTCTTGTTACCACCTCAAAGCACAATAATACTGATTTGGCTAGGCTAGGCTAGTTTAGTTGTTTACCTTGGAAAAATTGTTCAATCATTTTCAAAAATAAAATAAAATCGGAAATTTTCCTTCAAAAGCAGCTGACATTAGGTTCGGGTAACATGGGTTCGGTTGTTCAATTTATAAAATTTTCAGAATATATATTGCTTAATTTTTGTTTCTATTTTTTTTATCCAAAGCAGGGGCGTCGA
The DNA here is from genome assembly GCA_034440615.1 of Ashinkailepas kermadecensis. Lineage (NCBI taxonomy): Eukaryota > Metazoa > Arthropoda > Thecostraca > Neolepadidae > Ashinkailepas > Ashinkailepas kermadecensis. The sequence continues at coordinate 7,100 of JAOTOM010003320.1, forward strand.
TTTGTATCGATTGACACTAGCGCGCATTAAATGTCACAAATCGTGATGGGCGTTCCTCAGAACATCCAAAATCGTAACATGCAAATAAAAATTCCAGTTACAGAAATTCCAGCGCCTAAAGTCTAAATTTGAGGTTACAGTGACAAATGTGACGGAGGTAAGACATTTGTGGTGCAATTACGCGCAGTGTTTAATCCGGAGGCCAACCTCATGTGACGTCGTACTGATTCGTTTTTTGTACTTCGCACATTCTGATGTATCTGCGGATTGGTGTGATTTTAAATAGTGAATAAATAGCTTGCTGATATTTAATTCCCAAAAGAACAGTAGTTGAAGAAGTTGGCAGGTAAGCTTGAAAAAGTCTAGTCCATGTTTTTTTTTCTGATTTGTGCTCAGGGTTTCCATGTTAATATCACATAACTACCACGTTTGTCTTCAAGAAGAGCTGTTTTTAGTTTACTTTTATTAATATTTTCCTTCCACTGCTCTTAGTGCCCTTTCTGCCCAGGATTGGGGCACCTAGTGTTGCATTTCCGTCCAGGGGTTGGCACACCTTTTGGCAAATTTACAGCTTAAGGTAATTTCTGATTATTTTTTTCCATGCAATGTTTAGGAATGTGATGAACATGATGTTACTGCTCATTTTGGTAAATTTGTGATTTAAGGTGTTTTACGAATTCGTGGAATGTATCATTTCAATGCAATGTTTATGAATGTGACTCAGATGATGGGACCACTCATTTTCTATACAAATGCCTACATTTCAGGTTGTGAGCAAAATAACACCAACAAAAAGCTTTGAATTAGGTGACATAGGGTAAAGTATTTTTTGAAATAAAAAAAATGCAACATAACCTAACCTAACCTAGCTTAACCTCCCCTTGGATAAAAACAAAACCAAAACATCAAGTTGTAAAAAATGTCAAGCAATGTATTTTTTTACAATTAAAAAATGTAACCGAACTGAACCTAATCTAACATAAGCTGCTTTAAAAAAAGATCTATTTCTTTCAAATTTTGGAACAATTTTTGCAAAAAATGTCGAACTTAAAACAATTAAACTAATCTAACATCACCAAACATATCCCATTTGTTTGCTTTATGGAAGCAAATGTGTAATAACTTGCCTTGTTATCACCTTAAAGTACAATAATTATGGTTAGATTAGGTTGGGTCAGGTTTTTTTCATTTGTAAAATTTGAAGAAAATATATTGCTAGATATTTTTCCAATCTTGTTTTTATAGTTGTTTTCTCCAAGGTCATGTTAGGCTAGGTTACGTTAAGTTATGTTTAATTTTTAATGTATTTCTTTTAATTGCTATGTTACCTAACTCAAAGCCCATTCTTAATGTTATTTTGCTCACAACCTGGAAAGTAAGCATTTGCACAGAAACTGAGTAGTGCCATCAGCTTAGTGACATTCATAAACATTGCAATGGAAATCTAAATAAAAAATATTAATAAAAGACATAAAAGCACAAATTTAATGTCCTTTCCTCTGCAAATACATGCCTTTCAATTAGGAGTAAAAAAATAACAGCAAAAAAATGGTGTGGAGTAAGGAAATATAGCATGCAAATAATGTTCAAGATGTATGATAACCTTACCTAACATAGTTCAACTTCCCATACAAGAAATTACTTGTTTTTAATTTAAATTTTCGAGTCACTTTCTCAAATATTTTCAACTTAAAAAACCTAACCTAAGCTAGCCTGAACCGTTTATTTTTAATTTTTTGTAGAAAAATAATTAACAAAAATTCTATACCGACAAATGATTTTTGTTATAACTTACAACAAAAGCCTAACCTTACCTGACAAACCTAACCCCTTTGTATGCTTCATGGAGGTAAAATGTGTGTAACACTTGTCTTGTGGTTACCTTAAACTGTGATAATACCTGGCTTTTTGGGTAATTTTTCAGCTCATGGTACTTTCTGACTTCTTTGAATTTCTTTTTTAATGCAGTGTTTGTTAATCTGCTGAACATGATGTAACCGCTCATTTCCTCTGCAGATGCACACTTTTCAATTGTGAGGAAAAATAACATGGAAAAGGGGGCTTGATTTGAGTAATATAGGATGAAAAATAATGTTCAGATAAAGAAAAACATGTAACATAACCTAACCTAACCTAGCCTAGACTTCCATGCAAGAAATGATTATTTGTATGCCTAATTTCCCCCCCCCCAAAAAAAAAAATTTGTTCTCAAACATTTTCAACCTAAAAAGTCTAACATAACTTAATCTAGCTTGAACCGTTTTTGAAGACTTTTTCATTTACTAACTTACAACAAAAGCCTAGCCTAACGCAACTAGGCAAAACCTAGCTCCTTTGAATGATTCGTGGAGGTAAAATGTGTGTAAAACATGTCTTGTGGTTACCTTAGACTGCAATAATATCTCTTTTGTGCTACCTGGTGCACGTGATGAACCTCCATCTGCATGCTGCATGAGAGCATTGCACTTATTGCTTCACAAAGAACAATGACATGTTGAAAGTACTATATTTTCAGGAATGGAATCCTGTGCTGATAACATTTTCTGAGTTATAAATTTGCAGATCAGATCTACATCATTTGTGTTAATAAATATGATAAATTCATAGAAATGCATACACCGGTTTGTGGACAAGAAGTTATTCTGATGATTTCTGATGTATTGGAAAATGACAAATTTTCATGATGGAAGCAGGCAAAGTTAAAGTACTTATATCTCAATAAGTGGTCAGTTCCCTAACAGGACAGCAAATTCACTCAAATAGCACTCAAAATGCCAGGCGACCCACTCTTTTTGTAAGTTTAAAATCCATGACAGTGCTTTCTTGAATCATGTTTAAAGCACATGAAGGAAATGTATTGCTGACACTTGTTAGGAACTGATGTGTGTAACGTTAATTAACATTTCTAATGTCCTGATGTTTGTACACAAAATATAGCTCACTATTCTAAATAGCATGGGAAGTATGATGCCATATATCATGGCTAATTTATGGTCAAACTGTTATGCAGCAGATTCCCTGCATTGTTACTTAGTTATTTGGGCTTTAGGGCACAGACCATGTTGATCACATAGCTCCCTGCATTGTTGTTAACTGATATACCAGTATGTTTGCAAATTCACTTATGAGTGAATCCATACCATTCTCACTGGGGGTATAAAAGCTACATTATAACATTGCTTCTACAATGCATATAACAGAAACCCATCTCGATTGTCCTACTTACTCAGGACACCATAGCAGTCAATGAAGCCAATGAAAACCATAGAAGTCAATGAAAATGTTACTTCATCCCCTGTATTGTTAATGGAAACAACTCTCTTGAACCATATGTTATGTCCTTCACAGTGTTGCTCCATCCACCCCCAACTCCAACCCTGACCAAACTTCAGGAGCTCATCCATCTCCAAAGCAGTCTGTTGAAGAAGGTATGTATTGCAGCATAACTACTGTGACCGGAATTCCATGGTATCCATGTTGCCTTACAATCCATCCTTGCTGATCCATGTAGCAGATGTTTGACTTTCCTCAAACTGTCTGGATAACTGGGGAGTTGAAATCACATGTGAGTGATGAAACAGATGAGCTATTCCTGGATTCTTATGTTGCATCATTGCATGGCACAGTGACATACCGAATGGGGAGGGGGAATTGTGGGCAGTTGCCTCACCCCCAACTGCCCACATACTGCCCCCTCCTGATAGGTTGTGGGGCCCCCAAGAATCCGCCGAGCTTAGGAAAATAATGCGCTATGCTCCCTAAAAATTTCACTCGGTCCACCAAAAATCGCACCGGGGCTCAGAAAAATCACATTGGGAACCCCAAACGTAGCGCAAGGGCCCCGATAATGACGCTGGGGCCTCAAAAGTTTGCACCTGGGCCCCTGAAAATCACGTTGGGGCCGCAAACAAGTCGTGCCGGGATTCAAGAAAATCACGACGGCGGCCACAAACGGTCGGGCCGGGGCCTCCTGAAAATCACGCCGAGACTGGGGTACTAAGAATTATCACCCGGGCCTCTGAAAATCACGCCAGGGGCCTGATAGGTCCCACCGGGGCTCTAAAAGTCTCGTTGAGATCACCCAACAAATGAAGCCGGGTAAATGAAAAACAGTCCGAACACGGAAAGCAATCTGGGATCTCAACAATAGCTCCAAAAGCCCAGAAAACTTGTTGTGCCCCCACAAACATGTCGTAGCCACCGCAAGGGATTCCAACAAGTGACGACGGGGCCCCAAAAAATCGCACTTAGACAAAAACAAATTCACGCCGCTTCTCTTGAAAATCTCACTGGGGCCAAAACGTCGTGCCGAAGTCCCACAAGTTGCAGCTGGCTTCCCAAGGACCAATATATACCCGGAATGTCACCCTGCGGACGGAAAAATTGCGTCAAGGATCCACAAAATAAGAAGTCGTCGGACGCCGGAAAAGAAACCTGTTTGGGCACCGGAAAAACGCACCGAGAGCCAGAAGAATCGTACCGGGTTTCAAAAATAGCCTGCAGGGGGCTTATAAAAATAGACTTCACCACAAAAACCACAAGGAGACTCCATCGAATCGACCAGAGCACCGGAAAATTAAGAATGGGTCCCGAAAGGAAATTATCCGAAGGGCCTTTCTACTCTCGATCGTGCAATCTGCGGAAAAAACACGTTGAGCAGCCGCAGTGGCGTACTAAAGGGGAAAATGCCCCTCCCTAATGTTAGGCACCAAGGAAACACTTTCACCCATCGTCATCACAGTTCAGGTCTGCTGTGCTCTGATGCTCCATCAAGGCCGGTGTGTTTTAGCCTGCATCTGATCGCTGAAGTATTTTTATTTAAGCCGGTGTGTGTTTGTTGGTGTGTGGAGCGAGGAGGAGGGTAACAGTAACGGTGACGGTGACGATAGATCCGAGCCCACTATATGGCACTGCAGTCGCATGCTATTACTCAGAGTTGTTATGTTGGTGAGTTCCAGTCTCACCTGTCGTTACTCTTCGCCCGCGACCAATCGGCGTGAGAGATTGGCGACGCTATATGACACAACGGTCGACGTGTCGTAGAACCAATAACCAACCAAGAGTTGTTATGTTGACATGTACTGAGCACTGCTCTTTTAATTAGGTGACTTCACAAGTTATTGGACGATTTTCCCCGTTAGTGAGGATGCTGAATAAACATAAACATACACATCGTCGAATAAAAATCAGAATTTCTGAGATCTGAAAATATAGTGGGCTAAATCCGATGAGTTTTTTTTTGTGTGTGGGGGGGGATGTAGTGCGTTGGCACTTCGGCCCCCCCCAATGTTTTTCAAAAATCGACACCCCTGATTGTTGCCATGGTGAAAGTTGCATAGTCGGGTGCAGATTTGACCTGGGGGCATATAGGATCACTAGACATAAAGTTAGCAGGTGTGGTGGGGAATCTAATAGGCTGAAATTAAATTATCTGGTGGCTGTTCGGAGGAAACTCTGAAGGGTTCTTTAGCTTCTATAACTTTCCGTCTGTAGTGTGTAAAATATAGTGTGGTGCACTGGAGGTAAATTGCGAAATGGTGGTTGGGGATTGTGATCTAGTAGGGTTCTTAAGCAAGCAATTGTCACCTGTGCTAGAAATATAAACTTAAGTAGCTACATGCAGGGGCGTTGATTTTTGAAAATGATTGGGGGGGCGGGCATCAATACATGAAGGCAATGGGCGGGCCGAAATTGATGGGGGGGGAGGCGCGCTCTCCAGAGGATCTCTTGTTGAAAGCTGAAATTGTTGGTGGTAAAGCCAACATTGAGGGGCACTTGTCTCCTCAAATGTGCATCAACCAACACCCATGGGCACAAGTGAAGACGCTGATGGTTTTGCGACGGGACAAAATAGGATGCCGTACAATAACCACATGCGCTGTAGAAAACCAGTTACAGAAAATAACGCCGAATACAAAGCCACATGATGCGATGACATAGGTATGTGGTAGGATTTTAGTTGAGTGTGCTCAGGTTTTAGCAGTTCCTCTAGGTGTGGTGGTTGTTGGTTTTACGACACGTCGACCGTGGAGTCACGTAGCGTTGCCATTCTCTCACGCCGATTGGCCGCGGGAGAAGAGTAGCGGCAGGCGAGACTCGAACCACAATCTTTCGATTGTAAGCCGCGCAACATACCCCTAGACTATTCGTCCCCCCCCCCATCTAGGTGTCGTTTCCAGGCTGCCTGTTGAGTGTTTCGAAGTAGCCGAAGTAGCCGAAGTAGCCGAAGATTGGCGTCATGAAAATGTCGTACCAATTTTAAAACGGCAATGGAAACTCTGTGTGGAATTACCGGCCGATTTTGCTTAACCTTACTATTTCACAAAGTGGTACACTTGTCGAGGAGAATGCTCATTCTCATCTTGGTCGGGACAACCTTCTAACTTCTAAGGGATACTCAACATGTATTTCTATCTGGAAGGCCTTGTTTAACTAATCTTCTGGAATAGAGAGAGCACGTAGCTAGGGAGGGTGACAATGAAAACATGATAGTGTAGGATGAAAGGGAAAACACGACGTGTCGTGACAAAATGAGGGACATCAATTATCCATTGAGAAGCATTGAGACCTGGGGTTGCTTTTCTCAACTAATAGTTCTCCAACTTGCCGTCCTTTCTGGTGTAGCAGGATGATCGAACATTCCTGAAATGAGTATACAAACATTTTATTTTTGTGAAGCTATTTGGGTATTCATGGATGTTGTGATTGGAGGTGTATGCAATACCTATCACTTTGAGACTAATATTGCACCGCAAGCTACTCCATTAGTCTCCCATTTCATTAGTCTCCCATTGGTAGGTCCAGTGTTCTTCTCTGGCATCGAGCCCACACATCACGGTATGCTTACGAACTAAATTTGTCGCATGGGGCGAAACGGGGTATGAAGAAAAGTGCGAGTACTCCATGCTGTTCATACTTCATACCGTATAAATGTAGTGACGTATGGACACATAACAGCACAAAGACGGCAACACAATAAACACAACACCATGACAACTTAGGCGGTAATCATGTTCGAATAGGAAATCCTTACCCCAATGTCAGATATTTCGTAAAGAGTCTGGTGCTATTATTAACAATATGTAACTATGCATACGCACTAGCGGATCCAGGGAGGGGCCATTCCGGCCATGGCCCCCCGAAGCGCTTAAAAGGGGGGGGGGGGCATAGTGTCTTTCGCCCCCCCCCGAAACCAACAGAAGTAAACTAAATTAAAATACAGTAACCTTTGCCGAGGTTAAAAAATAGCATCTGAATGAAAGAATCTCCAATTTTAAAGGTATTTTTAATAATTGTTTGGAGGCCAATATGGTAGCATAGTAGATTCTGACACACATCGAGGGTTCCATGCTGCTCAAGTTCTGCTTACAGCAAGAGTTGACAAAATCGGATCCGCCAGTATGTACACGTGCACGAACGTTGACGTGGTACAAGACGTTGGACGTAAACGTGAACGTTTTGGTAAACAAGAACAAAAATCCGGTAACTTAGAAACGGTGGAGGTAGGCTATGGCCCCTACACAGGAAATTATGTTGTCATTAATTATTATTTTAAAATATGGGCCCCTTTGCCAAATAGTGGTCGAAATCCGGTGCTTCTAACAAAAAATAGTGGGCGAATGGGCACCCTCCAAATCCGTTCGACCCCTCCCTTGATGCAATTCCTAGGTACGCCACTGGGGGAGGGGGAGGAGGAGGGAGAGGGCTGACGCCGAAAACCGAAAGTTGCCCCCCCACCCCCCAACCGGTGGGCTAGATCCGCCAGTGTGCATACGTACTGTAATACGTTATGCCGATATATTTATATATATATATATATATATATATATATATATATATATGTATATATATATATATATATATATATATATATATATATATATATATATATATATATATATATATATATATATATATATGTATATATATATATATATATATATATATATATATATATATATATATATATATATATATATATATATTAACATGATATTTGAAATTACATGCAAACCGATTCATCCATTTCAGAATGATACTATAACATAATTTGTTGGACGATGATTAGAATGGACTGGTAATCGACCCCGTCCCCCTCCCCCTACTATCTTCTCGGGAAGTAATCAGAGTTACGCACTTGCAAAACCCCGTAGGAGCTTCACAAATTAATGATCAAAATTAATTAACAAACAACGCATAGCGAAAATCCGATGCCGCCACTATCTGGGGAATGTGCGAGGGATCACCATGTGAACGCCTCCGTGTCGTAAACCGGCCGGGGAAATGACGTCACAGCCGGCCCCCTGCCGAGCGGCACGCGGAGCGGGCGTGAGCGGTGTCGAGATTCCCGCGCTATCTTCCCGCCAGTAAAGCAATAAATCGATAATGACGCTTTAAAGTCTCTGCACGATTCGCACCCTCGGCAGTGAGACGGATCGGGTGTGACGGCTTCATAGCGGGGTAGGCGCTGCACATCCGCCATGAAGCTGTGAGTACCCACTGGAGTTTGTGTGACGGCTTCATAGCGGGGTAGGCGCTGCACATCCGCCATAGCGGGGCAGGCGCTGCACATCCGCCATAGCGGGGCAGGCGCTGCACATCCGCCATAGCGGGGCAGGCGCTGCACATCCGCCATGAAGCTGTGAGTACCCACTGGAGTTTGTGTGACGGCTTCATAGCGGGGTAGGCGCTGCACATCCGCCATAGCGGGGCAGGCGCTGCACATCCGCCATAGCGGGGCAGGCGCTGCACATCCGCCATGAAGCTGTGAGTACCCACTGGAGTTTGTGTGACGGCTTCATAGCGGGGTAGGCGCTGCACATCCGCCATAGCGGGGTAGGCGCTGCACATCCGCCATAGCGGGGCAGGCGCTGCACATCCGCCATGAAGCTGTGAGTACCCACTGGAGTTTGTGTGACGGCTTCATAGCGGGGCAGGCGCTGCACATCCGCCATAGCGGGGTAGGCGCTGCACATCCGCCATGAAGCTGTGAGTACCCACTGGAGTTTGTGTGACGGCTTCATAGCGGGGTAGGCGCTGCACATCCGCCATAGCGGGGCAGGCGCTGCACATCCGCCATGAAGCTGTGAGTACCCACTGGAGTTTGTGTGACGGCTTCATAGCGGGGTAGGCGCTGCACATCCGCCATAGCGGGGCAGGCGCTGCACATCCGCCATGAAGCTGTGAGTACCCACTGGAGTTTGTGTGATGGCTTCATAGCGGGGTAGGCGCTGCACATCCGCCATAGCGGGGCAGGCGCTGCACATCCGCCATGAAGCTGTGAGTACCCACTGGAGTTTGTGTGAGGGCTTCATAGCGGGGTAGGCGCTGCACATCCGCCATAGCGGGGCAGGCGCTGCACATCCGCCATGAAGCTGTGAGTACCCACTGGAGTTTGTGTGACGGCTTCATAGCGGGGTAGGCGCTGCACATCCGCCATAGCGGGGCAGGCGCTGCACATCCGCCATGAAGCTGTGAGTACCCACTGGAGTTTGTGTGATGGCTTCATAGCGGGGTAGGCGCTGCACATCCGCCATAGCGGGGCAGGCGCTGCACATCCGCCATGAAGCTGTGAGTACCCACTGGAGTTTGTGTGAGGGCTTCATAGCGGGGTAGGCGCTGCACATCCGCCATGGCGGGGCAGGCGCTGCACATCCGCCATGAAGCTGTGAGTACCCACTGGAGTTTGTGTGATGGCTTCATAGCGGGGTAGGCGCTGCACATCCGCCATAGCGGGGCAGGCGCTGCACATCCGCCATGAAGCTGTGAGTACCCACTGGAGTTTGTGTGAGGGCTTCATAGCGGGGTAGGCGCTGCACATCCGCCATAGCGGGGCAGGCGCTGCACATCCGCCATGAAGCTGTGAGTACCCACTGGAGTTTGTGTGATGGCTTCATAGCGGGGTAGGCGCTGCACATCCGCCATAGCGGGGCAGGCGCTGCACATCCGTCATGAAGCTGTGAGTACCCACTGGAGTTTGTGTGATGGCTTCATAGCGGGGTAGGCGCTGCACATCCGCCATAGCGGGGCAGGCGCTGCACATCCGCCATGAAGCTGTGAGTACCCACTGGAGTTTGTGTGACGGCTTCATAGCGGGGCAGGCGCTGCACATCCGCCATGAAGTTGTGAGTACCCACTGGAGTTTGTGTGACGGCTTCATAGCGGGGCAGGCGCTGCACATCCGCCATAGCGGGGCAGGCGCTGCATATCCGCCATAGCGGGGCAGGCGCTGCACATCCGCCATGAAGCTGTGAGTACCCACTGGAGTTTGTGTGATGGCTTTATAGCGGGGTAGGCGCTGCACATCCGCCATAGCGGGGCAGGCGCTGCACATCCGCCATGAAGCTGTGAGTACCCACTGGAGTTTGTGTGATGGCTTCATAGCGGGGTAGGCGCTGCACATCCGCCATAGCGGGGCAGGCGCTGCACATCCGCCATGAAGTTGTGAGTACCCACTGGAGTTTGTGTGACGGCTTCATAGCGGGGCAGGCGCTGCACATCCGCCATGAAGCTGTGAGTACCCACTGGAGTTTGTGTGATGGCTTCATAGCGGGGTAGGCGCTGCACATCCGCCATAGCGGGGCAGGCGCTGCACATCCGCCATGAAGTTGTGAGTACCCACTGGAGTTTGTGTGACGGCTTCATAGCGGGGCAGGCGCTGCACATCCGCCATGAAGCTGTGAGTACCCACTGGAGTTTGTGTGATGGCTTCATAGCGGGGTAGGCGCTGCACATCCGCCATAGCGGGGTAGGCGCTGCACATCCGCCATAGCGGGGCAGGCGCTGCACATCCGCCATAGCGGGGTAGGCGCTGCACATCCGCCATAGCGGGGCAGGCGCTGCACATCCGCCATGAAGCTGTGAGTACCCACTGGAGTTTGTGTGATGGCCGCATGCTGTGCTATACGGGTCACGTCATATTTTGTACCACATTGATGTCCACCTGTCCCAATGCAGCAGGTTCTTTTTCAATTCGTGTTGCAGTTTCAGACGACAACGCTTCCAAGCAATGCTGTTTCATCTGTTACCGGATGGTGTATCCGGATACCTGTTACCGGATACTTGTTAGCGGATATCTGGGTATCTCGGTTATCTACAAAATGTCCAGCTGTCTTGAAACAAAACATGCCCATGAATTCCGTTTAATTTATGTGATATGTACATTTGTAGCAGTCTTCACCTACTCTGGTGAAAGTACACGTCCAAGATAATGAACGTGCACCTTGTCCCAGATAATGAACGTGCCCTTGTCCCAGATAATGAACGTGCCCTTGTCCCAGATAATGAACGTGCCCTTGTCCCAGATAATGAACGTGCACCTTGTCCCAGATAATGAACGTGCCCTTGTCCCAGATAATGAACGTGCCCTTGTCCCAGATAATGAACGTGCCCTTGTCCCAGATAATGAACGTGCCCTTGTCCCAGATAATGAACGTGCCCTTGTCCCAGATAATGAACGTGCCCTTGTCCCAGATAATGAACGTGCCCTTGTCCCAGATAATGAACGTGCACCTTGTCCCAGATAATGAACGTGCACCTTGTCCCAGATAATGAACGTGCCCTTGTCCCAGATAATGAACGTGCCCTTGTCCCAGCACACGTCGGCGGCATGCGTGGGACGTTCAGCAGTTTTCGACATGGCAATCTCTATTGGTGCCCACAGGAAGCAGACATATACCTATTCTGGGGAAAATCTGTGGACCGGAGATCTCGCCGGTAACGACAGAAGCAGTGTTGCCCGGCTGGGGAAGGGCTGCCCGACTGGGCACCTGGTGTGCCCGGCTGGGGAAGGGCTGCCCAACTGGGCACCTGGTGTGCCCGGCTGGGGAAGGGCTGCCCGACTGGGCACCTGGTGTGCCCGGCTGGGGAAGGGCTGCCCAACTGGGCACCTGGTGTGTCCCACCCTCCCACATCTGGGGAGGGGATGCCCAACTGGGTACCTGGTGTGTCCCACCCTCCCCCATCTGGGGAACCTGAAACCAATAAGCTCGGTAGCAGGCAATAGCACATTAATTTGGCACACAAATTTGTCACAGCAATTTCTCATCTTAATTTGTCGAAATAATTTGGCACAGTAATTTAGCACAGTACGTTGGAACGGCACTTTTGCACAGTAGTTTTGCACAATAATTTAGCACGGCATTGCAGCACAGTCAGCGACACATGAAATTAAGATCTGACACGTTGAATTATCATGCGCCAATGCAACCTTTCAAAAGCTTAGCGAAAGAGCGCATGAGCAGTCGCCCTCGAGTGCCAAGGAGGGGGGGGGCGGCCTGCCCCCTTGGCTATGCCTCTGCTTCATAGCATACCTGCTTTTTCCGTTCCTTGTTGAATGACCTGGCAACGGGGCTTTCATATGCCCTACAAGGACCCAGGCTGTCATTTCATAGTACGAACAAACGCTTCCCTTGCGACAGTGGCTCAGGTTAGCACTGCGGAACACCCGAAGAGATCAGTGGCAACAAATAGCCTCTCAGTCGGTTTGGCATTCCGATGTGGGCTCCGGGACAGGCATTCCGATTTAGATTCAATAAGGTAAAGGGAGTATCCCTCCCCCTGTGTGAGGGTGATTATTTGTACCACAGAGGCGGATCCAAGGTCTCTCCCCATGGAATGGCTGCGCCCCTCTAACTGGAGAAAGCCGTCCCGCCGCATCCTCAGGGACTCAAGACGACACCCCACCTTGATTTTTCAGCGAAAGACACTCCTCTGAATAGAAAACGCGGCCCTGGGGAGGGGGAGGCGGGGGGTGATCGAGTGCATCGCGCCCCTAAAATTTCATTCATCAGTGGCGCCCCTCCGGGAAAATGGCGGCCCCCGGACGAGTACCCCACCCCGATCAAAATTCCCGGATCCACCCCCGATGAACTGCAAAACTAAAAGCACATCTCGAGAAAGCAAATCAAACATCGTCTCTTTTCCATGAGGGGAAAATTGTCAAAAAAAAGTCGTTGGTCGTGTTTCCACCGCCTTGTTTCATCTTATTCCGTGTTTCACTCATCTTCTCCAGCTAGCGGGTGCTCGGCGCCGCCGACTTCCTCAACACGATGACGCAGCAGATCTGTTGCCCTCCGGATCTAAACAGCTTGACGTGGATTACCGGCTAGCCCGCTGATTGGTTGTTTTACAGCTTAGAGCTATCCGGCGCCTCCAGTGATTGGCTGATTTATGACCGATTCGCCCGCTGATTGTCCCTCGCGGCGTCAGCCGACGGCCAATCAGGCTTCCTTATGCAGCTGTGGTGATAGTGAGACAGGACGTGGAGGTCTGTGTACGCTTGGTACTGTCGGTGCCATGGCAACACCAATCAAAATATTGGTGTTGCCATGCAACCCCAATATCTTGATTTCCTTCCTAATAGTTACTGGATACTGGTATTCACTCCCTGGATTTGGACAGCGCACTAAGCTCCTTTCATCGGAAGGGATCTTGCTCAATATTTCAGAGTACAGGTGTCCTTCTTCATCGATGGCAACGCCAATATATTTGCTTCTACCAATGTAAAAGTAATTTTCACCATTTAAAATTCCGTGTATGGCTTTGCATGAAAGCAATGTCGTCGAATGACGTGTTGGCAGCACCAATAATTATACGAAGCCTCCATCTATGTGTGAGACAATCATCATGAAGTCGCACAGGTAGCAGCTGGGCAGCCTAGAACGACCGTGACGAACCGCTGACTGGCCGTTAGCGGCCTAGACTGACCTTGGATTATTGATAGACTGGCCTCACTGGTTGACTGGTTGGGACTGGTTACTGGGACTAGACTGGTTTGGCCTGACTGGGACCGGGTGACTAGACTGGTTAGCGGCCTGTTGATTGGCTGTGACATTCCGCCGACTGTTCATTCTGACGCGCTGATCGGCTGTTTCAGCCTGCTGGTCGCGGCTGCTCTGCTGTCATTGGCCTGCGCCCGTCGTGTTCGCTCCGCCTCCGACCCACGCTGTCCGCCGGTAACTATCAGCGGGAATCAGGCCCGAGTCCAGTCAACACCACCCAGGGGCGGATCCAGGGGAGGGGTGGTCAAAGGGCCATGTCCCCTCAAATGCTCAAATGTCATCATGTTGCTTGCAGAAAGTTTGCACTAAAATTGCAGCTCTCCAATTTTATCGACATTTGATGAGATAAATACCGTCTTAAGAGAACCCGACGAACGTTAGATGTTCAAATCTGATGAGTTTTCCACAGTCGGAGAAACATTTTAAATTTAATCACACCCAAGCCAGACTTCTGGGTCCGCCACTGATAGGTACCACTCGTACTCTAGCATGCTTCTAAACTTTTAGTCACATATTTTTGGTGTTTATTTGTTTGGTGAACAAATAAACAATAAAACAAATTTGTTTTATTTGTTTGTTTGTTTGGTTTGGTTTGGTTTGGTTTATTTGTTATTTGTTTTGTTTATCTCCAGGTTTCTTCACTCAGAAGTAAACTGATTGTTAAATTTCGATGTGTACCAGCCTTCAGCTCAACATTTCCTCTAAAATACCGACCAGTTGGCGTTGCGGTAGCGGTTGGTGCCGCGCCTGCACAGCCAAGTGTGATGTGCTGCCGGAGGACATGAGCTGGTCTGCTGCTGAGATCTGTATAGTCATGGCATAGCAGTGCCGCCACCTGGCTCTCCAACCGACACCGGGTCGACTTGCTCTATTGTATTTTGGTGAATGTATCCATGTCCAGTTCCTAAGTTCTGCTCTGATCTGCTCTGATCTGCTCTGATCTGCTCTGATCTGCTCTGATCTGCTCTGATCTGCTCTGATCCGATCTGCTCTGATCCGATCTGCTCTGATCCGATCTGCTCTGATCCGATCTGCTCTGATCCGATCTGCTCTGATCCGATCTGCTCTGATCCGATCTGCTCTGATCCGATCTGCTCTGATCCGATCTGCTCTGATCCGATCTGAGACCGGATGAGATCCTCACACTTCGTGAGCTCTTCGTGAGCTCTTCGTGAGCTCTTCGTGAGCTCTTCGTACGTGAAGCTGTTCATTCATGCAGAAGTGTGCCTACAGAACACAACGAGTATTGCTGCCAACATTGTGTGCATCCCAAGCTGCCTGGTCATCTGAGGGGACGCTCCCATGGCCGCTGGGACCGTTAGTACTGCAGCTGTAGGTCATCTGAGGGGACGCTCCCATGGCCACTGGGACCGTTAGTACTGCAGCTGTAGGTCATCTGAGGGGACGCTCCCATGGCCGCTGGGACCGTTAGTACTGCAGCTGTAGGTCACCTGAGGGGACGCTCCCATGGCCGCTGGGACCGTTAGTACTGCAGCTGTAGGTCATCTGAGGGGACGCTCCCATGGCCACTGGGACCGTTAGTACTGCAGCTGTAGGTCATCTGAGGGCACGCTCCCATGGCCACTGGGACCGTTAGTACTGCAGCTGTAGGTCATCTGAGGGGACGCTCCCATGGCCGCTGGGACCGTTAGTACTGCAGCTGTAGGTCATCTGAGGGCACGCTCCCATGGCCACTGGGACCGTTAGTACTGCAGCTGTAGGTCATCTGAGGGGACGCTCCCATGGCCACTGGGACCGTTAGTACTGCAGCTGTAGGTCATCTGAGGGGACGCTCCCATGGCCGCTGGGACCGTTAGTACTGCAGCTGTAGGTCATCTGAGGGGACGCTCCCATGGCCACTGGGACCGTTAGTACTGCAGCTGTAGGTCATCTGAGGGGACGCTCCCATTGCCGCTGGAACCGTTAGTACTGCAGCTGTAGGTCACCTGAGGGGACGCTCCCATGGCCGCTGGGACCGTTAGTACTGCAGCTGTAGGTCACCTGAGGGGACGCTCCCATGGCCGCTGGGACCGTTAGTACTGCAGCTGTTGGTCATCTGAGGGGACGCTCCCATGGCCGCTGGGACCGGTAGTACTGTAGCTGTAGGTCATCTGAGGGGACGCTCCCATGGCCGCTGGGACCGTTAGTACTGCAGCTGTATGTCATCTTCTGAGGGGACGCTCCCATGGCCGCTGGGACCGTTAGTACTGCAGCTGTAGGTCATCTGAGGGAACGCTCCCATGGCCGCTGGGACCGTTAGTACTGCAGCTGTAGGTCATCTGAGGGGACGCTCCCATGGACGCTGGGACCGTTAGTACTGCAGCTGTAGGTCACCTGAGGGGACGCTCCCATGGCCGCTGGGACCGTTAGTACTGCAGCTGTAGGTCACCTGAGGGGACGCTCCCATGGCCGCTGGTCCATGGTGCTGCTCCTCCATATTCAGAGCCGATTTTTACACTCCCTGTAGCACCCGAGGCCTTACCCTTATACTTATACACCAAAAGTACAGATGCTTCCACAAACGACATATCGCCAAATTGATTTGGGGAGGGCTGCCTTAAGCCTTCTCAGCATTGGGGCCACTCCACAAGCCACTACATGCTATATCTAGGAGACATTGGGCAAGTGGACCATTGACGGGCAACAGCCAATAAGTACATGAATCAAAGGAAGCTTGCATTCATCACAGCTTCCATTTATGATTTAGTAGCACGTGGAGATTCAGCCTCTGCTATAGCGATGCTCTTCAACTTCAGAGAAACGGCGTCCATCCGACGTACTTCCGCGACCCGGACAACTGCGCCGTCTTCTACCAGTGCGACAACGGCGTCGCCTACAGGTTCGACTGTCCTCCGGTGAGTCGGGCCGGCCGTGGGAGAGTCCACTGCCGGGTCTGGGGGAGGAGCATGCTCCTCATAAGGCATCGCCTACAGGTTCGACTGTCCGCCGGTGAGTCGGGCCGGCCGTGGGAGAGTCCACTGCCGGGTCTGGGGAGGGGGAGGGGGGAGAGAGCATGCTCCCCTAAATGCCGATTTTCCCAGAATGTTTGCACTAAACTAGCATTTTCTCGACATCCAAAAGTATTTTATGGGGAAAATATTGTTTTGAATGGACTCGCTGAATGTTATCTGTTCAAATCCTAACAGTTTTTTTTTCATTGACATCTCAAGCCCGTCTAAACCAGCCTTCTGAATCCGTCAGTGGGCGAGTCCACGCTGACCTCCAAAAGGGAGTCTCGCTCCGACGCCCTGTGTCAACGGGCTCACTCCCCAGCCGGTCTGGTTGTATGGTTTCGAGTCACCACATGAATGTGCATTGGGTGCAAAATCACAAACATGTTAGTGGGAACGTCTCAGAAAATAAATATGAGGGAAGTTTCAACGATCAAAATCGTTCATAGGACGTGCAGTGCAAGGCCCTTGCCAAACCTGCTGCTAGTCTCCGGGGTTATGGTGTTCAGAATTTAACATAAAACTTCATCTTTGATCACCAAAACAAATTCTTGTGGAGGCGTTCGAGACCACTCAGTTGTATACACCAGGACTCATGTGAGGCCCGTACGTCGTCATATCTCGCACCCATCATTTGCACGCATGGACTCACCCGCGTCGTTCCGCAGGGCACCGTGTTCGACACGAACCTGAACGTTTGTAACTGGCCGGCGGCCGTCGACTGCGACGACGGATCCGGGGAAGACGGATCCGGCGATGACGGATCCGGCGATGACGGATCCGGCGACGGATCCGGCGACGGCGACGGTGAGCGACGGGGATCTCGAGCTGAACCAACAGCAGCTGGAAGAACAGTTTCGATTCTTCTGGCATTTGCTTATCGCATGCGCCTTTGCACAGAGCGCATAAGTGTGAAATTAACAACAACATTCTGAACAGCGCCCGTGCAAGCGGAAATGCCCGCCAGGCGGCAACAGCCGCACGGCATCCGGGCTTGGGATTCACGGACGGTGTGGAGGGGGGGGGGGAGTCAGATCCAAAACAATGTCTCAGTTAACATCATAGGATTAATGCAAGCTTGCCATTGATGGTGACGCGAACTTCATAGGGCCGTAGGTCCTAGTTCATACCTTTGCGCATCGCCAAAGAATCAGCCCATGAGCGTCCGAACAATAAGCAGTGAATGCGAAATAAATAATGAGCTGATATATATTTGTCGTAGATTCGCTTTCCTCACGTACATCTTGTCGTTTTCTCAGACGACAGTGTGCCATTTGAGCCGATACAGCCGGTGGAGCCGGTGGAGCCGGTGGAGCCGGTGGAGCCGGTGGAGCCGGTGGAGCCGGTGGAGCCGGTGGAGCCGGTGGAGCCGGTGGAACCGGTGGAGCCGGTGGAGCCGGTGGAGCCGGTGGAGCCAGTGGAGCCCGTAGAACCGACGGAGCCCGATGTAAGTGTGTGCAGGAGCGGTGCGTGCTCAGATCACTACGTGTCACGTGACAGGCAAGACGTGAGGCGGGGATCGTCTGTCAGCTGACTACCGATTCTTCTATCCGTTCGTTTGGTGCCTAATTTTGGTGCCTAATTTTGGTGCCTAAGTTTGGCGCCCTATATACTCTTCGTTTTAGCTAATATATTTTATATTTTAATAGTATTATGCTTGTAAGCACAATGGAGGCGACCCAATAAATACCGAATATATACCAGATATACTCTCTAAATATAATAAATATGCTAAGTATAAATTACTCTATTAGATGACGTAAGGCGGCGGTTAGTCTTTGAGGCACCATTTGGAGCGAAGGCAACAGGAGATGGAGAAGGTGGGTTTGCACAGGGTGCTACGTGTAGTAGATGCTTTGTGGGTAGTGCAGGTTAGACATGCTTCGTAGGCAACATGGAACATGGCTAAAATGGGGAGGGGAAGAACTATTGCTGCGGACTAGTGGCGCAGCTAGGATTTTCTGAGAAGGGTAGTTGGGGCAACCAAAAAAGTCATGACAAAGAGAACACCTTTGGCGCGCGAATTTTTTTCGTTTTGCGTAGTAAAATCTCAGAACTTTTGTTGTTCTAGTGTATTTTCGATTGCTAAGAGGGGGGGCGCCCCACTTGTCTGCGCCTCTGCTGCAGAGGGCAGTAGCATGTGATGTCAATAAGACAAAAACGACTGAACATTTCCCTAGCCAATGCATGAGCTTGGCAGCTTATGCCACGAGTTCAGATCTCCTCAGTAACATCAGGTGATACCGTCAACCCGAAATCACCTGAATTGACTCAGTAATGTCACATTAAAAAATGACCTCAGGTCATCTCGGATAACTCCAGATGACCTTGCATGACCCCGAAAGACTTCAGACAACTGCACGCAACCAGAAAATCCTAGACAACTTCAAATAGCCCTAGACGACCCCGCGATGGGCCCTAGACGACCCCGCGATGACTCCGTGCGACCCCGATGACCTCGATGACCTCCACGTGACCTCGGTGACCTCTGTCCTCCAGGACGACGCCGGCCTGAACGCCAGGTGTGCCGACGTGCCGCACGACGTGCTGCTGCAGTTCGCCCACCCCTCCGACTGCGCCAAGTTCTACAAGTGTGCCCAGGGCAAGGCCTGGATCCAGGTACGCGCTCGCGCCTCTTCTTCAGCCGCGTCCATTTGGAACGCTTTGCGCAGACGCACAGGTGGTGTGCGTGTTTGTGAAGGGCACGTGGGCATGTGCGCCATGCTGAAATGTGCCCATACAATTGTAACCTGTGCCTACCCAAAGCCTGGGTTGGACCAATTCAAAGCGCACCGCTTCTCAGCCCCCACCGCACCCCAGCTTATCACACGTCTACCGAGCAAGCAGTGCATGGAAGAATCTGCAACCTCGGCCTGACTTTGTGTTGGTCTGGAGTGAGCGCCGTCTGACCGGTCGTTTTCATAAAACTACGCCAGAGGTGGATCATAAAACTACGCCAGAGGTGGATCATAAAACTACGCCAGAGGTGGATCCAGGAATACTAATCGGTCGGGGCACTTGCCTTGCCGCCCTTGCCCTGCACGGGCGACATCTCTATGGAGGGCGCCTTTTCTACTCCGAGGGGCGCCATCGACTTAGTAACTGGTTGAGCCGGAAGGGGACGTGGATGGCGTGGGGTGTACTCGAGCATCCTGGAGGGGCGCCCCATCTCTATCGAAGGGGAGGGGAGGGAGAGCGTGCCCCAGTTGTCCCCTCGGTGATCCGCCAGTGAGCGACACCTATTGATTGCTTATTCTACAGGAAATAAATTGTTCTAAAATTATTGATTTAATCGTGTATGATTATTTATAAGATATATTTGTATGTATTTATAATTTACCATATACGATGTGCGAAATAATTAATCATAAAATGATTTTTATCCTATGGTATGATTATGCATGAACAATATTCATAATATTTATATTGATGGCGATGCATGCTCTTAATGTTGCCAGCTGCTGTCTGTCGTGATTCTTGCGGCTTTTTGCCCGGTCGTTGTTGGCCTCGTGCGGCTTAGCAATGGTGCTGTATTACCGGAGCCCTGCTCGTGAGGCCCAGCAGTGGTGCCGGAGCCCTGCTCGTGAGGCCCAGAAGTGGTGCTGGAGCCCTGCTCGTGAGGCCCAGCAGTGATGCCGGAGCCCTGTGTTAGCGCACGGCTGCCACGGCCTTTGCCTAAGGCTTCTTGTGACAATTGTCACAAGAAGCCTTAGACCGGACTAAGGCTTCTTGTGAGTATTTTTATTGTGACCAGAACAATTGGCGGGGAAACGTAGCCGAGCTGTCCGGCCGAGCTGTCCGGCTGGTCAAGATTAAACTAGAACACTGTTGCTTCAGCTGGACCATTTCCCCTTCCTCCCTTTCTGTCTGAAGAACACCGCCCAGCGGCCCATTGTGCTGGATAGCCAGCTGTTGTGGTGTGGACACCACCTGCTGAGGTGCCTGGTGCAGTTGTGGGTGTGGACACCACCTGCTGAGGTGCCTGGTGCTGTTGTGGGTGCGGACACCACCTGCTGATGCGCCTGGTGCTGGGTAGCTGGCCGCTGCAGATGCCTGGGCCGCAGACAGACAGACAGAGGCGGATCCACACAAATAGATTCAGGAAGGGTATTTTTGGTCCCATCGGTAATAGCACGACCCATTATTTATTGTAGGACTCCTCGGATTTTCATTTATTGAGGCTTCACATGATTCAATGCGAATCATCCATCGATGGTTGCCAAGAGTGTCACCAGCGTCAGCTCCCAGGTGGGGTTGGACTCCGGGGTGCAGGAACAATTGTCAAGTTAGAGGGTTAGAGGGTTAGAGGGTTAGAGGGCTAAGACGGTGGTGGAAACAAATCCAGGTGGGATCCACACTCCAGAACTCCCGGCGATAGCGACGCCCATGATGAATACACAGATTCCAGGTGACCTACCCAGCTGGTGGCCGAGGGGGAGGGGGTGGGTGGGGCTTGGGGGTGATCTAGATTCACAATGTGTGCTTGCAAGAGAACATCGTAATATGTGCTTGGATTTAAGGCTCGGGATAGATTGGTGTTGGTGTTGGTGTTGTTATGAGTGTTGGTGTTGTTGGTGCGGTTGGTGTTTTTCCGCCTCTTAGATCTTAGTCAGTGTAGACACACACAAACTCTAAGTCCCGCGGTGTGGTAAGTCAGTGTAGACACACACAAACTCTAAGTCCCGCGGTGTGGTAAGTCAGTGTAGACACACACAAACTCTAAGTCCCCCGGTGTGGTAAGACACACACAAACTCTAAGTCCCCCGGTGTGGTAAGACACACACAAACTCTAAGTCCCCCGGTGTGGTAAGTCAGTGTAGACACACACAAACTCTAAGTCCCCCGGTGTGGTAAGTCAGTGTAGACACACACAAAGTCTAAGTCCCCCGGTGTGGTAAGTCAGTGTAGACACACAAACTCTAAGTCCCCCGGTGTGGTAAGTCAGTGTAGACACACAAACTCTAAGTCCCCCGGTGTGGTAAGTCAGTGTAGACACACACAAACTCTAAGTCCCCCGGTGTGGTAAGTCAGTGTAGACACACACAAACTCTAAGTCCCCCGGTGTGGTAAGTCAGTGTAGACACACACAAACTCTAAGTCCCCCGGTGTGGTAAGTCAGTGTAGACACACAAACTCTAAGTCCCCCGGTGTGGTAAGTCAGTGTAGACACACAAACTCTAAGTCCCCCGGTGTGGTAAGTCAGTGTAGACACACACAAACTCTAAGTCCCCCGGTGTGGTAAGTCAGTGTAGACACACAAACTCTAAGTCCCCCGGTGTGGTAAGTCAGTGTAGACACACAAACTCTAAGTCCCCCGGTGTGGTAATCACGCGGGCCCAGGCCGCGACCCCAACGACTAAAACTATTTTTTGCAAGGTGTATTTTTAGCAACTAAAGATACAGGGAATCAAAGAAGAAAATCTTACATTTACACCACGCAAAGTAGTGCATCACGCACGCCCCACCACGCAATGTAAAGAAAGGTTCTTCGATATTTACACTTATTCCCCGTGGCAGATAGACCGGAGTCATTCACTGTCTCGATCTGGATCTTTTTTTTCTCTCGACGAGATTATTGATTTATTTCTCGGTGCATTTCCGAAAGAAAAAACTTCATTTAGTTGGGTGGATATCTGTTTTCTTCTTTTCTAAATGGAAGGAACGAGCTCTCTGCGCAAAGACAAACTTCTCTGTTTAAATCTACCAAGGTAAGCATGCTGCTGCTTGGAAGCTATGCAGCGGACGCGGGACCGGTGGCGCCCCTGGGGAACACATCAGTCGCGGAGCCAGGATTTTCTTAAGTGGGCGACCCAGAATATGTGACGGAAAAGAGAACGCCTTCGGCGCGCGAAGCGCATCGAAACTTTGTGGTATTGCGTGTTAGGAATCTACACATTTCTTCGTTGATCTAGTGTATTTCTGGTTGATAAGGCGTGGGGGCACAGGGCTCCCCTTGGTTGCGCCTCTGGAACACACCAGTATTCGCATGACTTTGAAGCTGATCGTAGAGTTCATTTCAAGACATGCCTAGGCTTCAATTTACTAATGCTTGCTTGCTGTAGACATGCTTCCATGAAACTGAAACCTGTCCGAATTTTTTGACAGAGCCCACGTGACTCGCCTGCTGACGTATCATCCGACGGTCACTGCTGACGATTCCTACTGACGGCCCCTACCAACATCTGCACACCATCACTGACATCTGACGTCCCAGGCTAACATCTGAAGACCGCTACTCACATCCGACGATTCCTGCTGGCATTTAAAGACTACTGACGTTTGAAGACATCTTCTGACATCTATGGATATCTACTGATGATGTCCTCTACTGACATATACGTGTCCTGCTGATATCTGACAGGCCTCTGCTGACATTTGAAAGGCCCCTAGTGGCATCTGAAGACCGCTTCTGATGACGGGCCTCACAGACGGACAATCATTCGATAATGCCCGCTGCTTCTGACAGTCGTGTTTACTGACGGCTGTCGGTGTTGACAGTCGTGTTCGCTGACGGCTGTCGGTGTTGACAGTCGTGTTCACTGACGGCTGTCGGTGTTGACAGTCGTGTTCGCTGACGGCTGTCGGTGTTGACAGTCGTGTTTACTGACGGCTGTCAGTGTTGACAGTCGTGTTCGCTGACGGCTGTCGGTGTTGACAGTCGTGTTCGCTGACGGCTGTCGGTGTTGACAGTCGTGTTCACTGACGGCTGTCGGTGTTGACAGTCGCGTTCACCGTCCTTGCTGGCAGTCGTGTTCGCTGACGGCTGTCGATGTTGACAGTCGTGTTCACTGACGGCTGTCGGTGTTGACAGTCGTGTTCGCTGACGGCTGTCGGTGTTGACAGTCGTGCCCGGACAGCCTGCACTACAACCGAGAGGCGGGCGTGTGCGACTACCCGGAGAGCGCCGGCTGTGAAGAGCTGCTCGAGTACCACAAGGCCTGAACCGCACACCTTGGGTAGCACAATTTTAGTAGCACACCTTGAGTATCACACCTTGAGTAGCACATCTTGAGTAACACACCGGGAGCACACCTTGAGCATGACACCGGGAACACGTTGGGAGCACAGCGTGAGTAGCACACCTCGAGCATAACACCGGGAGCACGCCGGATAACCCTGCGATACGGACCGTGAGAATCCACCGCCAACTCGTCGGGGAGTCCCAGGAGAGACCTTCAGCTCCGGGAACACACCCGAAGCACCTCGGAGAACACATCGCAGCCGTCCGCCACCAGCCGTCCGCCACCAGCCGTCCGCCACCAGCCGTCCGCCACCAGCCGTCCGCCACCAGCCGTCCGCCACCAGCCGTCCGCCACCAGCCGTCCGCCACCAGCCGTCCTCCACCAGCCGTCCGCCACCAGCCGTCCGCCACCAGCCGTCCGCCACCAGCCGTCCGCCACCAGCCGTCCGCCACCAGCCGTCCGCCACCAGCCGTCCGCCACCAGCCGTCCGCCACCAGCCGTCCGCCACCAGCCGTCCGCCACCAGCCGCACTGGGGGCCACCAGTGGCAGGCGGAGCGGCGGTGTAATTACCACCGCGGTGTAATTACCGCAGCGGTGTTATTACCACGGCGGTGTAACTACAACCGCGGTGTAATTACCACGGCGGTGTAAATACCGAGGTGATGGAAAAATCGCAGCCGGACGTCACCTGGAGACCGCGACGTAGTCCTCTCACCGCCATTTATTCCACAAGTACCACAAGCACCTATAGGTACCTATACGTACCATAAGTTACCATAAGTACCCATAAGTACCATAAGTTACCATGAGTGCCGTAAGTACCCACGTGTGTACGAGTGTCGAGGGTAAATACAGGTATGCGTGCCACAATTGTCGTCGGTTGTCATTGGGGAGCTGCCAGATGGCGTGGACCGGAAATACCGGGTACCATGGAAATGGCAACGTGATCAATATACACAACTCTGCAAATTATCCGTATCAGAATGCTATTTTTGTCTCCGTCAACTGCCTGTCACAAAAATCTGCTTTTGCTTTGATTAAACATAGGCATTGGGCATCTTTCCATTTGGTCGTTGCAACTATTTGGCAATAGTTTAGTATAGTATTATAACTATTTGGTATATAGTATATAGTATGTTATGGTATGGTAACTATTTGACAGTTTGCCGCCCCAGTAGCTCAGTTAGTTGGAGTGCTGGCCTGCTCTGGTCTCCCCTGTCCCGGCAACACAGGGCTCGAGCCGCTTCACGCGCTCGCATTTGGCCCCCGGCTGGGAGGGTCAGTTGGCAGCTGGCCCGATAAGGCCGGGGACGAGCTACCGGACGGCCGTGTCGGTGCATTGACGGCACGTTAAACTTTCGGTCAAAATTCTGCCGTTGAACTGGAATTCATGGATCGGGTGGTAGGGCCAGGGATCACGCAACAAGCTCTGCTTGGCGATATAATCCTGGTTCATAAAGCCATCCCAGCAATAACTCGTATTAAATTTATATACAAAAACTAACCATTTCTAATTACTATGTGGTGTAGTTCTTATAAGTTCAGCCGTTTGTAGCCAGGACCAGGCGCTAAAATACAAACGAACGGGAAATGTTGGTAACAATGTTGGTAAGACTATGAGTGGAAAATTGCAAAATTGTCATCGAAACCACACACCGCTGAGATCAGGATTGTTTGTCTGTCTGGCGACGTTTTCCTGGCTTTATTGGTGCTGACTCCTGACAGAAATCGTAATCTCTCTAGATTTTAAAACATTGCTCTGGAACGAACAATTTCTCTAGATTTGATTCTCAAGAAGTGGCGCCGTGTCGGCGTCTGCCGACTTACGCAGCTCAGGTTCGGCCAGCACCACGCTGAGCGCCGGCGCCAGCATTCCTCAACCCTCCGCTCAGAAGGGTAAGGCAAGGGTGAGGGAGTCACCGGAAGATGGGGGTCATCGGTGCGCGCTTCTGTGAAGGAGGTGGTGAGGTCGGTAGTGGTTGGATGCCAGTCACCAAGTGACTGTCTTAGTTAATGTGCATGGGTTACCTCAAATAATGTCGGCTTTGAGCACATGATAACAATTCAGCAATTAAGACCCTCAACTCGAAACACGAAACTCTTGCGATGCTTGTTGTTGTCGTGGGGTTCTTTGAAAGAACACCTCTGCCCGCCTTAGTAGGGGCATACGCCGCCGGTTAAGAGGAAAACTGATTCTTGAGCCCTTCCCGCTGTTCTCTGCTTGGAAAGAGACAAATAAACCACGTGCCAGCATGGCATTTTCATGGTTTGTAATCTTCCATATATTTTGGGTTTGAGCGCACCCCGTTTCTCATCCTAATTGAGGATACCCACCGGACAAAAAAACAACGCGCATGATAAAAAAATGCCATTAAATATAACTATCCGCATCTTCGTTGGCCGGTGAAATCCTTCCGGGTAGATTGAATAGCAAACTTTCCGCAAGAGCCAAGTGTTTGGCACCAAAATTTCCCAACAGCAAAACGTCCAAAACATCCTCAACCAAATCGTGCGGTAAACGAATTTAAGACAAACACCCAATCAATCACCATAGTGTAGCCCAGGTTCGTACCGATTTGTCGATACTTGGCCTCCGTGGCCTCCGATAAACTTGTAGCACGCATGGTCACAACCGGCCAGGTCAGATCGGACTATTTCAGTTCACGCCAAGAGTGAAGCAGTGATCAAATGACCTTCAAATGCCCTTCACATACGTGTTAACCGGCAATGCTTGCGGCTGGACGTCTTCAAGGCTATCAGCGGTCAAAATGGTCCATGAGTTAAAATGTATACCGCAAGTATGCTCTAGAATGCGTGCCTGGTGGAAAAATGGCTCCCGAAGTCAATAAAGGTCAGTTACTTGTTTTACCTTGATCAGGTAGCGGAATTTGTGCCTGTGCTTGTGTCGATCTGTGGTAAAGGAACTGCACTTGGTGGAAGTATCTTGCTTCGCTTCCGGTCCAAAATAAACTTACTATTTCAATTCTTGTCACAAGCAGGAAAGGCAAGAACGGAGGCGTTGTCACCATACCAACACACATGTAATATTCAACTAGACTTGGAGGACCTAAAAAAGTGGGCTGATCAATGGCAGATGTCTTTTAACTATGACAAGTGTAAGGTTATGCATCTGGGGTCTGGAGGTGAGACTTTCAGATATACAATGGGAGGGAGGGAACTGGATGTTATTGAAGAGGAAAGGGACTTAGGTGTGTTGGTTTCAAATGACCTTAAAGCAGAGAAACAATGTAGCTCAGCTAGGAACAGGGCACTCAGAATGCTGTGACTCATTAATAGAAGTGAGATGTATAAGAGCAAGGAAGTCATGAAAAAACTGTACTTAGCATATGTGCGACCCCACTTGGAATATTCTGTGCAAGCTTGGAGCCCCTACCTAGAAAAAGATATAGACAAGTTAGAAAGAGTGCAACGCAAAGCAACTAAACTCATCAGTGGACTAGGTAGCTTAGAATATGGAGAAAGGCTTGTGGCATTAGATATGTACTCACTCAAGTATAGGAGATTAAGGGGGGACATGATTGAAATGTACAAAATTGTTAAAGGACTAGATCAGGTCAATTTAAATGGTGCTCTTCAGTTTAAAGTATCACACAGGGGTCACCAACTCAGGTTAGACAAGTTGAGGTGTAGGACAGTTAAGCGACAGCAGGTCTTCAGTCAAAGGGTTGTTGATCAGTGGAATGGGCTGCCTGCTGATGTTGTGGGGAGTTCCTCATTGAATGTATTTAAAAGTAGGGTGGACAAATTTTTTAGGGAGGAAAATCTTGTTTTTGATTTCTAATTTGGATGGAGGGGATAATATTTATGTCAAATGTGCACGGCACAGACCCCTTTAAGCAGGGGCTATGGTAGCACAATGGGTATGATGGGAGGAGCTTGCAATTGTTGAGGGTATTATGCAATAGCAAGTGGATGATGCTAGATAGGCTGGGATATATAGCTTCCTAGGAACTTGGGATTAGGGATTGATTGGGGTGAGAATATGTACATTTCTAGTACCTTTTCTAGATAGGCTTAACCCAGATGGGCCCCTGTGGCTCTTATTAAGCCTTAACACTTTATGACTTTATGACATGTTCAGGTCTCGGAGCTGAAGTGCGCGACAGGAAAATCAATAACACAGCAATATCGTAGTACTTTTCGTTCCCGTTCCGCAACCTCGCATCGAACTTCAGCGAACTTCCAAACGAGAACAGGGCAACAGGGACGGCTTCTTCCTCCACCCTGATGACCACGTGCGGCTGCCACCTCCACCCTACTGACCACGTGTGTGGCTGCCACCCTCACCTGCAGACCACATGTGCGGCTGCCACCTTCACCTGCTGACCACGTGTGTGGGTGCCACCCTCACCTGCTGACCACGTATGGCTGCCACCTTCACCTGCTGACCACGTGTGTGGCTGCCACCCTCACCTGCTGACCACATGTGCGGCTGCCACCCTCACCTGCTGACCACGTGTATGGCTGCCACCTTCACCTGCTGACCACGTGTGTGGCTGCCACCTTCACCTGCTGACCACGTGTGTGGCTGCCACCTTCACCTGCTGACCACGTGTATGGCTGCCACCTTCACCTGCTGACCACGTGTATGGCTGCCACCCTCACCTGCTGACCACGTATGGCTGCCACCTTCACCTGCTGACCACATGTGTGGCTGCCACCCTCACCTGCTGACCACGTATGGCTGCCACCCTCACCTGCTGACCACGTATGGCTGCCACCCTCACCTGCTGACCACGTGTGGCTGCCACCCTCACCTGCTGACCACGTATGGCTGCCACCTTCACCTGCTGACCACGTGTGGCTGCCACCCTCACCTGCTGACCACGTGTGGCTGCCACCCTCACCTGCTGACCACGTGTGGCTGCCACCTTCACCTGCTGACCACATGTGTGGCTGCCACCCTCACCTGCAGACCACGTGCGGCTGCCACCTTCACCTGCTGACCACGTGTATGGCTGCCACCTTCACCTGCTGACCACGTGTGCGGCTGCCACCCTCACCTGCTGACCACGTATGGCTGCCACCCTCACCTGCTGACCACGTGTGGCTGCCACCCTCACCTGCTGACCACGTATGGCTGCCACCCTCACCTGCTGACCACGTGTGGCTGCCACCCTCACCTGCTGACCACGTATGGCTGCCACCCTCACCTGCTGACCACGTGTGACTGCCACCTTCACCTGCTGACCACATGTGTGGCTGCCACCTTCACCTGCTGACCACGTGTGGCTGCCACCCTCACCTGCTGACCACGTGTATGGCTGCCACCTTCACCTGCTGACCACGTGTGCGGCTGCCACCCTCACCTGCTGACCACGTATGGCTGCCACCCTCACCTGCTGACCACATGTGTGGCTGCCACCCTCACCTGCTGACCACGTGTGGCTGCCACCCTCACCTGCTGACCACGTGTGGCTGCCACCCTCACCTGCTGACCACGTATGGCTGCCACCCTCACCTGCTGACCACGTGTGGCTGCCACCCTCACCTGCTGACCACGTATGGCTGCCACCCTCACCTGCTGACCACGTGTGACTGCCACCTTCACCTGCTGACCACATGTGTGGCTGCCACCCTCACCTGCAGACCACGTGTGACTGCCACCTTCACCTGCTGACCACGTGTATGGCTGCCACCTTCACCTGCTGACCACGTGTGCGGCTGCCACCCTCACCTGCTGACCACGTATGGCTGCCACCCTCACCTGCTGACCACGTGTGGCTGCCAC
This sequence comes from Ashinkailepas kermadecensis, assembly GCA_034440615.1. Taxonomy (NCBI): domain Eukaryota; kingdom Metazoa; phylum Arthropoda; class Thecostraca; family Neolepadidae; genus Ashinkailepas; species Ashinkailepas kermadecensis. The sequence continues at coordinate 36,547 of JAOTOM010003320.1, forward strand.
CCTCACCTGCTGACCACGTATGGCTGCCACCCTCACCTGCTGACCACGTGTGGCTGCCACCCTCACCTGCTGACCACGTATGGCTGCCACCCTCACCTGCTGACCACGTATGGCTGCCACCTTCACCTGCTGACCACATGTGTGGCTGCCACCCTCACCTGCTGACCACGTGTGGCTGCCACCCTCACCTGCTGACCACGTGTATGGCTGCCACCTTCACCTGCTGACCACGTGTGTGGGTGCCACCCTCACCTGCTGACCACGTGTGACTGCCACCTTCACCTGCTGACCACATGTGTGGCTGCCACCCTCACCTGCTGACCACGTGTGACTGCCACCTTCACCTGCTGACCACATGTGTGGCTGCCACCTTCACCTGCTGACCACATGTGCGGCTGCCACCTTCACCTGCTGACCACGTGTGGCTGCCACCTTCACCTGCTGACCACATGTGTGGCTGCCACCCTCACCTGCTGACCACGTATGGCTGCCACCCTCACCTGCTGACCACGTGTGGCTGCCACCCTCACCTGCTGACCACGTATGGCTGCCACCCTCACCTGCTGACCACGTGTGTGGCTGCCACCCTCACCTGCTGACCACGTATGGCTGCCACCCTCACCTGCTGACCACGTGTGCAGTCGAGTCTTCAGCGGGCGGGCGGGATCGAGCGGACAATCGGCCAGCCAGCTGTCTGGGAAATCGGGGCAGCCAGACAGGGGAGGGGGAGGGGGAGCGGGCGTCCGTCGGGCCTCAGTTGACCGTTGGCTGGCTCCGTGTCAAGGTCGGTGTGTCTGAGGCGTGCGGTAGCGCGGGCAGAGGCGAGCTGAGACTGTTCTGAGGTGGTGAACAGCTCAGCGGAGTCAGGTGGACGCCGAGGTGGATGGTGGAGGTGGACACAGCTGTCGTTGACCACACCCGGCCCGGCTGAGGTGGAGGTGGACAGGGAGAGAGCGATATCGGCCAGTACGTGCAATACCACAGGAAAACGCCGAAGTGGACGGGACTTTAGTTCGGCTTCGATCTATGCTCTCGGCGATGGAGCACGCTGAAGTGTGGTGAGCAGCAGCACGTGCTGAAGTGGACAAATTCGGCGGAGCCGTGCCGAGGTTCATTCTGCCAAACGTCGATGGAACACTTTGTGAAGGAGATAAATGACTGAGTGCTTTATGGGAACTATAGTACTTAGTTGTATATTTATTTGACGCCACCGCAAGCTACATAGAGTAGACTTAAGTACATTTCAGATTATACGACGAACCCAGTCGAATTGCTTCCTCGGCAACAGCAGCAGCACCAGCTCCGGCATCAGCTCCTGCACCAGCTCCGTCATGCCCTTGGACGCCACGCTGACCGGTAAGAGCCAGGCATAATTGAAACCGGAGGACTGCCCCGGGGCGGAGCAAGTGCTGTGCCCGTAACGTTGTTTTTCAGAGTAGGTAGGGCCGTTGTGCAGCACAGTTCACCTGCCACCGGCCCCGGCCCCCGTCCCGGCCGGCCGGCCCGCTCGCCGGAAGCACGCATCGGGCTACGGAATGCGGCGGGCGGCGGAGAATTGCGGTTGGGTATCCCGGGGATTTGTAGGGAACCTCATGCGGTTTTACAGCGGCACTTCGCTCGTTGCCAAGTCGCTGAGGATACTTCAAGTGTAAATGACTTCATTTTTGATTCAATTAAATATTGAAAATATGAACTAAAAACGTTCGTCAAACAACATTTAATATTAATAAATAGTTGCTTCAAGTCGGTTATTACGTTTTTCGCATTCACATCAAGAACCAATTGTTGTATGGTAGAAGGCAGGGAACTATGCTAGACGGAGAAGTTTCTGGTATTTTATATTTTAGTATGCATTATATATTATATATATATTGGTAATTCGAATAAGCCATTTTTATTCCTAAAGCTATACACTCGAATATGGGAATCAAACAAATCAGTCGGTGTGCGAGTGTCCTACTCGTGAGTTGCGATGCGAATGATTACTGTTTGGGTGTTGTGAGCATGTCGGAAGTATCGCGTATAGATGTGTAGTCTTGGCTTACATCTATCAAATGTAGGTTTTGTCATTTCATTTGCTGTTGTACCGGAAAATGTTTGACTGTACCCTTCGCTAACTTAACCATAGCGTCAATGTCATCTGGCATCCATGCGTTGTGCTCGCAGAGTTGTGTTCCGTCTCCAATGTGAGCCGGCTATCGTTACTTGCATTACTTGCCGATACTCACAAGCTTAAATCTCTTTATTTCAGCGGCGTTGCTGGGAGGAGTTATTTTGTTATTGAAAGTGTTGCGATAATTGCAGTTACTGGTTGCTTATAATTTATGCTGATCATTACGTCTGATCTGCCCGCTCTATCTTGTTCCTGAGCCCATAGGCGGTTTTACATCGGACATTTGCTCGGCATAGCTGGTATAATAACTTTATAGATGGTATAAAAATTAGTAGCTAGCACAACGCCAAATACGTTTACTTTTTACGGACATTTGATGTTGATTGTAGAAAAGAAGTGGGCAGTTATTGGGCGTATAAACTTATATTGTACACACGGAATAATTTTCATTTCCCTTAAGTCTGATTTGAAGATTTACGTTTTTTTGGTTCTAAAAACTGACATGTTCCGTCCGTACCTCTTCCTCCAGGGTTGCCACCGTGGTACGATCGTGCCAGCTCTGGTACGCTTACGACAAATATTGTACGAATGCAAGACATCGTTTTCAGACAGCGTACCTGTTGAAGTCAGGGGCACGCATTTCGTGCATGCCTTTTTCCAATTAATTCAACGATTGCGGATGGTTTGCATCGGCATTTCACGACACAGAATTGATGAAAGAACCTCGCCGTTCTTTGTGTATTGGTTTATGGTGTTCCGTTCAGTAATTGTCGTGGTGTGAAATGAAGGCATTCGCGACAAGAAATTCCCGTCTTAAAAAAGGGTCTAACAACCGGCAAGTGGTAGCATAACGTAGCAAGATCAGACGGTACAGTATCGTCGCCATCATGGCTGGAGACCTCTCACGAAGGGAGTAGACCCCCATCCCTGGACAAAATTCAATTGGAAACCATTAGGAACTATTATGATTTTCCTAGTGGTTTTAATGGTCCCTAATGGTTTTGAATGCTTGCTGATGGAATTTACCTGACTGTGTAATGGTTCCAATGGTCCTGATGGTATTCTGACCAGACCAATCGGAGTTTCCATTCGAAACCGGGTGGTTCAGTGTCGTTTTCTTTCTGGCATAGTAGTTCAAATGTTATTAACGGCCGTCATACTAGTCATGTATAGATTGCCGTGAATAATTACTATGCATTCTTAGAAAACCTCACAGGGTCTACGCGCTAGCGGATCTAAAGGGTAGGGACACGGAGGTCATGCCCTCTCCCCACTCTCCAAGCGGTGTGAAGGGGACCAAACTATTTCACCAACCCCAAAACGGGACTGTAAAATGACTTGAGATTGAGATTAAAATGACTTGTGTAAAAAAATGAACACCTGAAGAGGGCCTTCCTACCTACCGAGGACCCTCCATCCCCCCCCCCGCTATTCTGAAACTCCTCGGATTTTGGTAACTCTATTTTCGAAGGGGCCCTACGTATATATATATATATATATATATATATATATATATATATATATATATATATATATATATATATATCTGATATATATATATATATATATAGACACAGATGTATATGACACGGCGGTGTAGACACAGATATATATATATCTGTGTTCCGACCGGTCCGGGACCCGATCAGGTGTGGGTGCCTATAACAGGTGTGGGTGTCTACACCGCTACAGTCACACCGGTCCGGGACCCGAGCAGGTGTGGGTGCCTATAACAGGTGTGGGTGTCTACACTGCTACAGTCACACCGGTTCGGGACCCGAGCAGGTGTGGGTGCCTATAACAGGTGTGGGTGTCTACACCGCTACAGTCACACCGGTCCGGGACCCGAGCAGGTGTGGGTGCCTATAACAGGTGTGGGTGTCTACACCGCTACAGTCACACCGGTCCGGGACCCGAGCAGGTGTGGGTGCCTATAACAGGTGTGGGTGTCTACACTGCTACAGTCACACCGGTTCGGGACCCGAGCAGGTGTGGGTGTCTACAACGCTACAGTCACACCGGTCCGGGACCCGAGCAGGCGTGGGTGCCTATAACAGGTGTGGGTGCCTATAACAGGTGTGGATGTCTACAACCCTACAGTTACACCGGTCCGCGAACAACACGCACCAAATGCCGAATCTCCGGTCATCGACTGTTCATTTGTGTCTTGTTTGTTGCTCGATTGTTCGGCTATCTTGTTCGTTGTTCCATTGCTCATCTGTGTATTGTTTGTTGTTCGATTGCTCAGCTGTGTCTTGTTTGTTGTTCGATTACTCGGTTACCTTGCTTGCTGTGCTCCAGGTAATGGGACTTACGAGGAGAGGAGGAACGTTGTGACGCTTCTGGAGCGGTTGACAGCGCAGGCGAAGCGTGACCTGATCCGCGAAGGCAACCGCATCCACGCGCCGCCGATGGAGGCGTCCGAAGAGGGTGAGGCAGGCAGGGTGTAGGCACCCCTGCACCACAAGATCACCCACACCAATGTACCAACAGAAACATCTTCGGGTATATACTGGAAATAATTCCATAGTCTCATAACTGCAATGTGTCCTGTGGTTCATACTCTAACGAATGGTCAATCAGAAGGATAAATATATATTATACGAATGCTGGGTAATTTTTCTTCATTATCATATACTGGTGTTGTTTCATATCAGCGCACGAAGCTTTATTTTCTGAAGTCTACCCAATAATATTGTCGATTTGACTTGTTGGCGCTTACTGTATGCCAGACATTGATGTCAGAGTTCATATGGCGATAATGATGTCCTTCCATTTCCCGCCCTGCAGGTGTGTGATGTCCCATGGCAGCTTCCTCTGGCTGTGCTCAGACTCGATAGGTTGATGCGGTTGGATGTTGTGTCGTGCCCCCGAAAGCCACTGACACGCAAAAGAGCTTGAGCTCGCAGCGATCCCTCTCCGGGACCATGATTCGATTAAAACACTCCATCATCTAACCATACTGCTGCAGTGCATAGCTGACATCTCGGTCGGACTTGATTGCCATTACTCAGGCCGGTATCTAGGTTCCCTAGTTGATGACGTTGTTTTGGAACATCTTCACGGCACACAGTGCGGAAATATTTACACGATTGGCACAAGAGGCCAACAGGCCTCATCGCGTGGTGCCTCTCGAAGGCAAACGAGTGTTATCGCGTTATTTGTGTTCCGTTCGCCAACATCGAGCATCGCCCCCATGACCCGCCCACACCCATAGCTACGCAATCCACCAGTCTCCATGCAGCTATTGACGACCCTAGAATGTTCATCTAAATCTTGGATGTTTTTTAGTGCCTAATGCTATTGTCTTCAGAACAAAGTTATATACAAAATGAAGTTATAAGCGCTTTCTGGTTCATTGTCTGCTGGCCTGACATACACAATTCAAGTCTCCAGGCTCGGAGCCATGAAAACCTAGATTGTGTATTTATTGATTTCATTATTTCATTGTTAGATTGCGTATTTTTCATTAATTTCTCCAAACTTGGAGACATATTCCCAGAAATAGATTGCGTATTCACTTCCCTAGGCCTGGATCAACATGGTCACCTCTACACACCTGGCTCACGGGGCCACTTCACCAGTCCTGCGTCACATAATCAATTCCTTAGGCCTGGATCAACATGGTCACCTCTACACACCTGGCTCACGGGGCCACTTCACCAGTCCTGCGTCCCCAACCACCTCCCCAGGCCTGGATCAACATGGTCAGTCCCCAGACTTGAACCATATCATCAGCATCTTCAGGCGCCAGTGGATCACATCAATGATCACCTCAACGGCCGCCGAGCGGTGCATCAGCAACTGACCCCGCCCCTCTGCCGCTCCCCAGGAGTGTTCATCTCGGAGGTGCTCGGCGTCTTCCTGTTCCTGTTCCTGCTGGTCGGCATGCTGGCGTTCTTCCACAAGGAGACCGACTGCGGCGTGCTGCTGCGCCGCTCTGTGTGCCGCGCCGTCCGCGCCGTCCGCCGCCGGCTGCTGCACCGGCTCGGCTGCTCCAGCCGACAGTGGAGCACCGACGGAGACGGTCAGTGTTGGACAGAGACGGTCAGCGGTGGACAGAGACCGTCAGTGGTGGACGGAGACGGTCAATGGTGGACGGAGACGGTCAGTGGTGGACGGAGACGGTCAGTGGTGGACGGAGACGGTCAGTGGTGGACGGAGACGGTCAGTGGTGGACAGAGACGGTCAGTGTTGGACAGAGACGGTCAGTGGTGGACAGAGACGGTCAGTGGTGGACGGAGACGGTCAGTGGTGGACGGAGACGGTCAGTGTTGGACAGAGACTGTCAGTGGTGGACAGAGACCGTCAGTGGTGGACGGAGACGGTCAATGGTGGACGGAGACGGTCAGTGGTGGACGGAGACGGTCAGTGGTGGACCGGGACGGTCAGTGGTGGACAGGGACGGCCAGTGGTGGCCAGGGACGGTCAGTGGTGGACAGAGACGGTCAGTGGTGGATGGAGACGGTCAGTGGTGGATGGAGACGGTCAGTGGTGGACAGGGACGGTCAGTGGTGGACAGGGACGGTCAGTGGTGGCCAGGGACGGTCAGCGGTGGACAGAGACGGTCAGTGTTGGACAGAGACGGTCAGTGTTGGACAGAGACGGTCAGTGTTGGACAGAGACGGTCAGTGGTGGACAGGGACGGTCAGTGGTGGACGGAGACGGTCAGTGTTGGACAGAGACGGTCAGTGTTGGACAGAGACGGTCAGTGGTGGACAGAGACGGTCAGTGGTGGACGGAGACGGTCAGTGTTGGACAGAGACGGTCAGTAGTGGATAGAGACTGTCAGTGGTGGACGGAGACGGTCAGTGGTGGACGGAGACGGTCAGTGTTGGACAGAGACGGTCAGTGGTGGACAGAGACCGTCAGTGGTGGACGGAGACGGTCAGTGGTGGACGGAGACGGTCAGTGGTGGACGGAGACGGTCAGTGGTGGACGGAGACGGTCAGTGGTGGACAGGGACGGTCAGTGGTGGACAGAGACGGTCAGTGGTGGATGGAGACGGTCAGTGGTGGACAGGGACGGTCAGTGGTGGCCAGGGACTGTTAGTGGTGGCCAGGGACGGTCAGTGGTGGACAGGGACGGTCAGTGGTGGATGGGGACGATCAGTGGTGGACAGAGACGGTCAGTAGTGGATGGAGACGGTCAGTGGTGGACAGGGGCGGTCAGTGGTGGATGGGGACGGTCAGTGGTGGACAGAGACGGTCAGTGGTGGACAGAGACGGTCAGTGGTGGACAGAGACGGTCAGTGGTGGACGGAGACGGTCAGTGGTGGACAGGAACGGTCAGTGGTGGATGGGGACGGTCAGTGGTGGACAGAGACTGTTAGTGGTGGACAGAGACGGCTAGTGGTGGACGGAGACGGTCAGTGGTGGACGGAGACGGTCAATGGTGGACGGAGACGGTCAGTGGTGGACGGAGACTGTCAGTGGTGGACGGAGACGGTCAGTGGTGGACGGAGACGGTCAGTGGTGGACGGAGACGGTCAGTGGTGGACGGAGACGGTCAGTGGTGGACGGAGACGGTCAGTGGTGGACGGAGACGGTCAGTGGTGGACGGAGACGGTCAGTGGTGGACGGAGACGGTCAGTGGTGGACAGAGACGGTCAGTGGTGGACGGAGACGGTCAGTGGTGGACAGAGACGGCTAGTGGTGGACAGGGACGGTCAGTGGTGGATGGGGACGATCAGTGGTGGACGGAGACGGCTAGTGGTGGACAGAGACGGTCAGTGGTGGACAGAGACGGCTAGTGGTGGACAGAGACGGTCAGTGGTGGACGGAGACGGTCAGTGGTGGACAGAGACGGTCAGTGGTGGACAGAGACGGTCAGTGGTGGACAGAGACGGTCAGTGGTGGATGGAGACGGTCAGTGGTGGACAGGGACGGTCAGTGGTGGATGGGGACGGTCAGTGGTGGACAGAGACGGCTAGTGGTGGACAGAGACGGTCAGTGGTGGACAGAGACGGTCAGTGGTGGACAGAGACGGTCAGTGGTGGACGGAGACGGTCAGTGGTGGACAGACGGTTAGTGGTGGACAGAGACGGCTAGTGGTGGACGGAGACGGTCAGTGGTGGACAGAGACGGTTAGTGGTGGACGGAGACGGTCAGTGGTGGACAGACGGTTAGTGGTGGACAGAGACGGCTAGTGGTGGACGGAGACGGTCAGTGGTGGACGGAGACGGTCAGTGGTGGACGGAGACGGTCAGTGGTGGACAGAGACGGCTAGTGGTGCTGTGTGCTGATGTGTGATGATCTGTAATGTGTGATCTGTGCGCACATTACACTCGGCCCGGCTCAAGTCTATCCACCACTGACCGTCTCTGTCCACCACTCGACATCTATGTTCATACGCTCGTCATTGGCAAATTGATCACGTATCCGAACCCCTGCGCCTTGAAGTGCGCGACCTTCAAGGTCCCAGTGGGCCACAGTTGTGCAAATACATTGATTGATTGATTGATTGATTAACTGAACTGCTATGCCTCCCCCCAGACGCCGACTGCTGCCACCAGACGGGCGTGTACCGTGACCTGGACGACCCCGGTGACCCTGATGGCGGACGACCTGCCGCGCTCGCGCCGTACGACCACCCGTCGGCGCTGCTGGAGGTGTTCGCCGACCTGGAGCTGCAGGAGGAGTTCGTGCGTCACAGCCTGCGCGGCTACACGGTGGCGCTGCATCGACTGCATGCCAGCCACGGCACCTCCCTGCCGGGCATCATCCGCACCGACTCCGGCGGCCGGCACGGCCACCGTCCGCACCACCACCATCACCACCACCATCATCATCACCACCACCGGCGCCACAGGCCTCAGCTCGGCCAGCTGCTGGAGGAGCGCCCCGGTGACGTCATAGCGGAGGGTGACGTCACCGGTGGCGAGGGCGCCGGCCAGGCTGCGGCCGGCGGCTGTCTGAGCTGCCAGGACGGTGACGTCACTGCCGAGACGAAAAGCGACGTCGCTGCTGAGAAGTGCGACGCCCTCGCTTGCTGCCCCGAGAGTGTGCTGACGTGATGCTGCCCGTAAACACACGATCGCGTCTGCGAACTGAAGCGTTCTTTGAGCCTCCCTATGTCTCATCCCACTGGGTCAGCGAGGGCACCAGTGGGCCAGTGTGAGCACGTGTGTGGTCGTTGTTTTTAGCACAGCCACTATTGTTTTATCGTCGACACGGGCAGCGTGTGCGGCTGGGACAAGCACCGATGTAATTTGCCGGCAATTGGTGAAATACAACTGAGTTTTATTTGCACTTGTATACGCGGCATGGCGACATGGTTGCGAAATGTTGGGCTTGATCAAATAGGAAATGCTATTTCAGAATTTCAGATGTAGACTATCAACATTAGGTTATCAATTAGTTATCAATTAAGGTAGTCATTCAGATACAGCAGCCGTCGGGGATGCCGTATCTGACCTTGACCGTCCCGACCCGATCCCGATGCCGTATCTGACCTTGACCGTCCCGACCCGATCCCGTTGCGACGGCAGCGTTCCCGCCCGCAGTGTCGCCCGGCGCAGAACACTCCTCGAACTCGGCGGACGGCACTGTCACGTGGTGTGGCGGGTGAGGCGGCCATCCTCGGCAGACGGCACTGTCACGTGGTCACGTGGTGTGGCGGGTGAGGCGGCCATCCTCGGCAGACGGCACTGTCACGTGGTGTGGCGGGTGAGGCGGCCATCCTCGGCAGACGGCACTGTCACGTGGTGTGGTGGGTGAGGCGGCCATCCTCGGCAGACGGCACTGTCACGTGGTGTGGTGGGTGAGGCGGCCATCCTCGGCAGACGGCACTGTCACGTGGTCACGTGGTGTGGCGGGTGAGGCGGCCATCCTCGGCAGACGGCACTGTCACGTGGTGTGGTGGGTGAGGCGGCCATCCTCGGCAGACGGCACTGTCACGTGGTGTGGTGGGTGAGGCGGCCATCCTCGGCGGACGGCACTGTCACGTGGTGTGGCGGGTGAGGTGGCCATCCTCGGCAGACGGCACTGTCACGTGGTGTGGTGGGTGAGGCGGCCACCCTCGGCAGACGGCACTGTCACGTGGTGTGGCGGGTGAGGCGGCCATCCTCGGCAGACGGCACTGTCACGTGGTGTGGCGGGTGAGGCGGCCATCCTCGGCAGACGGCACTGTCACGTGGTGTGGTGGGTGAGGCGGCCATCCTCGGCGGACGGCACTGTCACGTGGTGTGGTGGGTGAGGCGGCCATCCTCGGCAGACGGCACTGTCACGTGGTGTGGCGGGTGAGGCGGCCATCCTCGGCGGACGGCACTGTCACGTGGTGTGGCGGGTGAGGCGGCCATCCTCGGCAGACGGCACTGTCACGTGGTGTGGCGGGTGAGGCGGCCATCCTCGGCAGACGGCACTGTCACGTGGTGTGGCGGGTGAGGCGGCCATCCTCGGCAGACGGCACTGTCACGTGGTGTGGTGGGTGAGGCGGCCATCCTCGGCGGACGGCACTGTCACGTGGTGTGGTGGGTGAGGCGGCCATCCTCGGCAGACGGCACTGTCACGTGGTGTGGCGGGTGAGGCGGCCATCCTCGGCAGACGGCACTGTCACGTGGTGTGGCGGCCATCCTCGGCAGACGGCACTGTCACGTGGTGTGGCGGGTGAGGCGGCCATCCTCGGCGGACGGCACTGTCACGTGGTGTGGCGGCCATCCTCGGCAGACGGCACTGTCACGTGGTGTGGCGGGTGAGGCGGCCATCCTCGGCGGACGGCACTGTCACGTGGTGTGGTGGGTGAGGCGGCCATCCTCGGCAGACGGCACTGTCACGTGGTGTGGCGGGTGAGGCGGCCATCCTCGGCAGACGGCACTGTCACGTGGTGTGGCGGGTGAGGCGGCCATCCTCGGCAGACGGCAATGTCACGTGGTGTGGCGGGTGAGGCGGCCATCCTCGGCAGACGGCACTGTCACGTGGTGTGGCGGGTGAGGCGGCCATCCTCGGCAGACGGCACTGTCACGTGGTGTGGCGGGTGAGGCGGCCATCCTCGGCAGACGGCACTGTCACGTGGTGTGGCGGGTGGGCGGCCATCCTCGGCGGACGGCACTGTCACGTGGTGTGGTGGGTGAGGCGGCCATCCTCGGCAGACGGCACTGTCACGTGGTGTGGTGGGTGAGGCGGCCATCCTCGGCAGACGGCACTGTCACGTGGTGTGGGGGTGAGGCGGCCATCCTCGGCAGACGGCACTGTCACGTGGTGTGGCGGGTGAGGCGGCCATCCTGGCGACGGCACTTAGGGGGGGGGTACGGCACTGTCGTGGTGTGGTGGGTGAGGCGGCCATCCTCGGCGACGGCACTGTCACGTGGTGTGGCGGGTGAGGCGGCCATCCTCGGCAGACGGCACTGTCACGTGGTGTGGCGGGTGAGGCGGCCATCCTCGGCAGACGGCACTGTCACGTGGTGTGGCGGGTGAGGCGGCCATCCTCGGCAGACGGCACTGTCACGTGGTGTGGCGGGTGAGGCGGCCATCCTCGGCAGACGGCACTGTCACGTGGTGTGGCGGGTGAGGCGGCCATCCTCGGCGGACGGCACTGTCACGTGGTGTGGTGGGTGAGGCGGCCATCCTCGGCAGACGGCACTGTCACGTGGTGTGGTGGGTGAGGCGGCCATCCTCGGCAGACGGCACTGTCACGTGGTGTGGCGGGTGAGGCGGCCATCCTCGGCAGACGGCACTGTCACGTGGTGTGGCGGGTGAGGCGGCCATCCTCGGCAGACGGCACTGTCACGTGGTGTGGTGGGTGAGGCGGCCATCCTCGGCAGACGGCACTGTCACGTGGTGTGGTGGGTGAGGCGGCCATCCTCGGCGGACGGCACTGTCACGTGGTGTGGTGGGTGAGGCGGCCATCCTCGGCGGACGGCACTGTCACGTGGTGTGGCGGGTGAGGCGGCCATCCTCGGCAGACGGCACTGTCACGTGGTGTGGCGGGTGAGGCGGCCATCCTCGGCAGACGGCACTGTCACGTGGTGTGGCGGGTGAGGCGGCCATCCTCGGCAGACGGCACTGTCACGTGGTGTGGCGGGTGAGGCGGCCATCCTCGGCAGACGGCACTGTCACGTGGTGTGGTGGGTGAGGCGGCCATCCTCGGCAGACGGCACTGTCACGTGGTGTGGTGGGTGAGGCGGCCATCCTCGGCGGACGGCACTGTCACGTGGTGTGGTGGGTGAGGCGGCCATCCTCGGCGGACGGCACTGTCACGTGGTGTGGCGGGTGAGGCGGCCATCCTCGGCAGACGGCACTGTCACGTGGTGTGGCGGGTGAGGCGGCCATCCTCGGCAGACGGCACTGTCACGTGGTGTGGCGGGTGAGGCGGCCATCCTCGGCAGACGGCACTGTCACGTGGTGTGGTGGGTGAGGCGGCCATCCTCGGCAGACGGCACTGTCACGTGGTGTGGCGGGTGAGGCGGCCATCCTCGGCAGACGGCACTGTCACGTGGTGTGGCGGGTGAGGCGGCCATCCTCGGCAGACGGCACTGTCACGTGGTGTGGCGGGTGAGGCGGCCATCCTCGGCAGACGGCACTGTCACGTGGTGTGGCGGGTGAGGCGGCCATCCTCGGCAGACGGCACTGTCACGTGGTGTGGCGGGTGAGGCGGCCATCCTCGGCAGACGGCACTGTCACGTGGTGTGGTGGGTGAGGCGGCCATCCTCGGCAGACGGCACTGTCACGTGGTGTGGTGGGTGAGGCGGCCATCCTCGGCAGACGGCACTGTCACGTGGTGTGGTGGGTGAGGCGGCCATCCTCGGCGGACGGCACTGTCACGTGGTGTGGCGGGTGAGGCGGCCATCCTCGGCAGACGGCACTGTCACGTGGTGTGGCGGGTGAGGCGGCCATCCTCGGCGGACGGCACTGTCACGTGGTGTGGTGGGTGAAGCGGCCACCCTCGGCGGACGGCACTGTCACGTGGTGTGGCGGGTGAGGCGGCCATCCTCGGCAGACGGCACTGTCACGTGGTGTGGCGGGTGAGGCGGCCATCCTCGGCAGACGGCACTGTCACGTGGTGTGGTGGGTGAGGCGGCCATCCTCGGCAGACGGCACTGTCACGTGGTGTGGTGGGTGAGGCGGCCATCCTCGGCAGACGGCACTGTCACGTGGTGTGGTGGGTGAGGCGGCCATCCTCGGCAGACGGCACTGTCACGTGGTGTGGCGGGTGAGGCGGCCATCCTCGGCAGACGGCACTGTCACGTGGTGTGGTGGGTGAGGCGGCCATCCTCGGCAGACGGCACTGTCACGTGGTGTGGTGGGTGAGGCGGCCATCCTCGGCAGACGGCACTGTCACGTGGTGTGGTGGGTGAGGCGGCCATCCTCGGCAGACGGCACTGTCACGTGGTGTGGCGGGTGAGGCGGCCATCCTCGGCAGACGGCACTGTCACGTGGTGTGGCGGGTGAGGCGGCCATCCTCGGCAGACGGCACTGTCACGTGGTGTGGTGGGTGAGGCGGCCATCCACGGCAGACGGCACTGTCACGTGGTGTGGCGGGTGAGGCGGCCATCCTCGGCAGACGGCACTGTCACGTGGTGTGGTGGGTGAGGCGGCCATCCACGGCAGACGGCACTGTCACGTGGTGTGGTGGGTGAGGCGGCCATCCTCGGCGGACGGCACTGTCACGTGGTGTGGCGGGTGAGGCGGCCATCCTCGGCAGACGGCACTGTCACGTGGTGTGGTGGGTGAGGCGGCCATCCTCGGCAGACGGCACTGTCACGTGGTGTGGCGGGTGAGGCGGCCATCCTCGGCAGACGGCACTGTCACGTGGTGTGGCGGGTGAGGCGGCCATCCTCGCGGAGGACCACTGGCCGCTCATGCTTACTGCTGGTCCAGCGCCAACTGACGAAGAGCAGGGTGACGTCATCGCCGGCGCCAGTGGTGACGTCATCGGAGGCGGGGCCTTCAAGTGGCCCTGTCTCTCTCTCATCTCTTTCTCTCTCTTTTATCCATTTATCTCCCTTCTCTCTCTCTCTCTCTCTCTCTCTCTCTCTCTCTCTCTCTCTCTCTCTCTCTCTCTCTCTCTCTCTCTCTCTCTCTCTCTCTCTCTCTCTCTCTCTCTCTCTCTCTCTCTCTCTCTCTCTCGCTCTTTCGCTCTCGCTCTCTCTCTCTTGCGCCGAATTGTCGACATAGGCTTTAGCCAGTTCTGAAAATTCTGTACTTCCGCGAATGTTAGACACAGATGGTGGTTTTTACCGACTACCACGACAGCCTAGTTGCGGACGGTCCACAAGCTTCTCGCCGTGGTGTGGTTCCCAAGCCTGTGCTAGCAGCCAGGAGTCCAGCAGCTCGTCTGCTACTCTCGCCGCGGTGTGGTTCCCAAGCCTGTGCTAGCAGCCAGGAGTCCAGCAGCTCGTCTGCTACTCTCGCTTGTCCAGCGTTCCTAGCGGTGCCTTCCACTGGTTTAATCTCCCACTGTAACACCCGTCATTGGCTCTGTGGAAGTGTGTCTTGGAATTAATCCGCTCGCATTCTGGTGAGGCGTGGTACAGTTCGTCGCTAAATACGATTATAAAACTAATGTTATTCCGATGTCAGTTCGTTTAAAGCGGTGAGGTAAAGGCAAGTCACTCAAAGTGGTCCCGTCTACCAGGGGCTCTTTAAAAAGGCGTTCACACACTTGCACAAATCGTGTGTGCATCCCTGGGCCTAGGTACACTTCACTGGACCCTTCACGAATGGACCGATCGAGGGCCTTTTCGTTGGCACTTTCAACAACCTGGAACGCCCTCCGTCGGCCTAGAGGCCCGTCACATTGGCTCACATCGGAACCCTCGGCGTCTGCCCGTGGGAACTCTCCGTTGACTCTGGAACCCTCTTCATGGGCTCCGGGTCAGCCGGGGGCTCTTTCATCGGCCTTCTGAGTCTCAGTGCCCCCCCTGGAGCGCCGGATTTCTTGAGTCCTTCGTCACGGCCTATGTTCAAGCACGACATGGGGAAAGTCACTGTCCGTTGGAATTGGTTCCGCATGGTGATCTGCTCATATGTCCAAGGTCACTGGGACGCCACAGGTCGCAGTAGCGCAACACTTTCTGCTCGTTATTGCTTTCAAGCGTTTTTAGTCGAAATTAACACAGCCTTTGACCTTGAATTATTTGTTTTGGTGGTCGTCAATACCTCGCATATGGAACACCACGTGTCTGTGCAGTGTTTACCTTGGTTTTGGTTTGTACCAGAACAAACCTGTCCTGAAACATTGATATCTGTTTCAACGCTTCAGTTCTGCAGTGTACCATGCTAATTATACTATGCCAATTACACGCAAACTGCTAGGATTGAGTGGCATTGTGTCTTGGATTCCAGAGTTGTATGTCATGCTCATGTATGACAATAGGGTAACGTTTTTTCCGCGAGAAAATGGTGCCAGAAGCTACATGTGTGGTATCCATGGAAAGCGACTTCATACGTTTCGAGTAAACACTGTTGTATCAACCATCCCGAGTATCAACTAGACCCGGTCTCCACTATTGAGCATCAGGGTGACAAACGACTGCATCATATGCTACACCATGTGATGAGCATGGATTGTAGTACAAAGACTGCTCTTCCGACATATTCTATGGGAAAATTAAACCAACATTTTGAACTCGGTTGTACAAATCAGCAAACACAGCGTAGTCGTACGATGCAGTGTCCCAACACAATGTGTCGGCGCATCAGGAGCTGCGGCGGTTGCACCACACCCACACCGTGAGTCCAGGTCCCGGACCCATCCAACCACTCCGTCCACTGGTTCAGGCGACATCACTACCCACTTCTTTTCGTCACTATGTTTTCCAGTTCTCTTGAGCTTCTCCGAAACTTCTCCCAAACTTCCTTCACACTTCTTTATGAGTTGTTTTTACTGCGTCATTTCATCGAAATTTGTCGTCAGTTTCCCGCAGCAGGCGGATGAACGGTGCGCAAGTCGTCTCCTGACGCTGCCTGCCACGTCACCGGACAACGTCACGTGTTACGTCACTCAGTCTTCTGCACGGTGCCGGCTGACCTCGCGACGCGATGCCTCTGGCTCCGACTCTGACGTGTGATGCCTCTGCGTGACCACCTGACGTCACCTGTTACGTCATCCTTTACGTGGCCGCCTGACGTCACCTGTTACGTCATGGCCTGACGTCATCCTTTACGTAGCCACCTGACGTCACCTGTTACGTCATCCTTTACGTGGCCGCCTGACGTCAACTGTTACGTCATCGCCTGACGTCATCCTTTACGTAGCCACCTGACGTCACCTGTTACGTCATCCTTTACGTGGCCGCCTGACGTCATCTGTTACGTCATCGCCTGACGTCATCCTTTACGTAGCCACCTGACGTCACCTGTTACGTCATCCTTTACGTGGCCGCCTGACGTCATCTGTTACGTCATCTGTTACGTCATCCTTTACGTGGCCGCCTGACGTCACCTGTTACGTCATCCTTTACGTGGCCGCCTGACGTCATCTGTTACGTCATCGCCTGACGTCATCCTTTACGTAGCCACCTGACGTCACCTGTTACGTCATCCTTTACGTGGCCGCCTGACGTCATCTGTTACGTCATCGCCTGACGTCATCCTTTACGTGGCCGCCTGACGGCACACGCTAGATGGCGGCTACGTCATCGGCTTCTTGGCGATGAGCGGACGTTTGTCAGCGAGTTGGACATCGCGCAGCGTGTCGCTGAGGTTGTTCAGCTTGGGGTCTCTCGTGCGGTCGCTGGCAGGGCCTGCCGGCATGGTGGTGCCGCGCTCCCGGTAGGTCTTCAGCAGCAGCTGGGTGATCTCCTCGTGACCTCCCAGCCGCGAGTCGTCGATCGGCGCGCTGCCCCACCGGTCCTGAAATACCCGGGAGGGGGTCAGCGAAGCTCCTTTGTGGTTCTGAAGCAACTACAGTCAGCTTAGTTAGCCATCTGCCGTGGCAATTTGCTCACGAAGCCCCACCAAACCGAAGTGTCCGGCCGTTTGTGGCCATCTCCCGGCATTTCTGGGCTGCCGGGGCGATATTGTCGCCGGTGAAATTCTTTCAACATTACTCCGACAAAATCGGAGACCCGACCCTATAGGCAAGCCAACTGAAGTTCTCTTGTTTTCTGGGAACAGCTGTGGTCACTGCTAACACGAAATACGTTCGACTCCCGCCTGCTGCTCGATGACCCTGGCTACGACACCCGTGACGTCATCACCGCCACCCACCTTGGGGTCGACAGGCACATTACACTTGTTGAGGAGGAAGTTGACCACGCGCATGTGCCCTTCTGCGGCGGCCAGGTGAAGTGCAGTCCTGCCGTCATAGTCGGCTGCGTCCAGGTGCATCTCCATCAGGCTGCGGGTGATGTGTGGCTGGTGACACACAAGTCTCAGCTGCGTCAAGGTGCATCTCCATCAGGCTGCGGGTGATGTGTGGCTGGTGACACACAAGTCTCAGCTGCGTCCAGGTGCATCTCCATCAGGCTGCGTGTTATGTGTGGCTGGTGACACACAAGTCTCAGCCAGTCCAGGTGCATCTCCATCAGGCTGCGGGCTATGTGTGTCTGGTGATACACAAGTCTCAGCCAGTCCAGGTGCATTTCCATCAGGCTATGGACAGTCGGGACGAGTTATGTGTGGCTGGTGACTGACGAGTCGATTTAGAGAGGGGTATGAAATGAGACGATAGGTAGGGCGGGGGTAGGAGAGGATTAGGAGGATTAAGAGGATAGTAGGAGAGGGAGAGGAAGGAAGGAAGGAAGGAAGGAAGGTGGTCTCACCTACACCGTTTGATGGATGTCAGGTCTCACCTGCACCGCTTCATGGTGGTCTCACCTGTACCGTTTGATGGTGGCCTCACCTGCATCGTCTGATGGCCGTCAGGTCGCCGGCGGCGGCGGCAAACAAGATCCGGTGCACCATGTCGGCGCGTTTCTCGTTCTCCGTCTTGCGCGGGTCGATCTTCTCGCCGCCGACTGACATGTTGTCGAAGTGGTGGAAGTTGAAGCGCCCCACCAGCTCCTGTCCACACAAGCCACGAGTCAGCAATACAACAATGCACGGACCGGGAATCAGTCAACCGACCTGTAGACAGGCTACATACCTGTCGACAGACCTGTAGACAGACTGCATACCTGTCAACAGACCTGTAGACAGACTACAGACCTGTCAACAGATATGTAGGCAGACTACAGACCTGTCAGTAGACCTGTAGACAAACTACAGACCTGTCAACATACCTGTAGACAGATTGGAGACCTGTCAGCATACATGTCAGCATTCAGACTACAAGGACGATCAACGCTGGCGGATCTACGCATGGGTAGAGAAGGCAAGTAAATCAAACCAACGATTTGCTTTTAGCCGGAACGAATCAGCGATATTCTCGACATCCGAGGGCAATTTATGTACACGCTATTGGCTGAGAACAGCTACACTGACGGGAGATATCCAAGCCCGAATAGCTCCCGGGGGATTCAAGGAAATTGTTGAAGTGCCCCCCATCCCACCCGCTCCCCAGACAATTCTTAGCCCTCAAACTGAAATGTCTGGATCCGACAATCGCTAGCCGTCAAACTGGGATTTCTGGATCTTCGCCTGGCGGCCATTAAAGCAATCGGTCGATAGAATGTGAAAAGAGATGTCATGTCCAATGGCACAAACTTGTGCTGCATTCTGCAGAAGATTTTGAGCTGCACCTGATTTTGAATGGGGGGGGGGGGGGCGATGAGACGGTTTTTATTTCGATTCCTTCCCGTCTAGGTGGTAAATTTTCCGAAGTTTTTGAGGACGCGCGGCAAGTCCAGCCACAGCAAGGGCGGATTTAGTGGTCACTGGGGGCATGTGCCCCGTCCTTTCCGTCATGGAAAGCTGGTGCCCGTCTGACCGGGAAAAGGCTTGACGGGAACTTCAGGACGGCTTGAGTGCAGCACCCCTTCCACTTTTCCGTTCAACCAATTTTATGCCGAATTTGCCCCTCTAGGGACTTTCGAAGTGGTGCCCCTCAAGCCGAGTGTCCCCCACCCATGGAAATTCCTGGATCTGCCACTTGCACGGTGCATCCGGATTTAGGCCGATGGTTGTCTATGGTTGTCTATGGTTGTCTATGGTTGTCGATGGTTGTCGATGGTTGTCGATGGTTGTCGATGGTTGTCGATGGTTGTCTATGGTTGTCTATGGTTGTCGATGGTTGTCTATGTTTGTCTATGACTGTCGATGGTTTTAAATTGTTGTCGTTGGTTGTCAGTGGTTGCCGACGGTTGCCGTGCAGTATGATACATTCAAATGCATGTGCATGCATACATGTGAGTTTGTGCTACACCAGTCAAACGCGACTTCTTACAAGTGTTTTCCAACAACTGAGTCGATAATAAACCGCCGAAGTAGACTACAGCACACAAAAACTATATTGAGAGCAACAATTCATTTGGAGTTAAGAAGGGAGTTGGAGCTATGAAGGAGATATGAAGGGAAAATAAGCGCGTGCGAGAATTGTGGCATACTACCTGATCTCAGAACACAATTTGGATCCTTGCAGAGACTGCCGTCAACAAGTTAGAACGTAAATAAATGCGTCGTGGAAGGTAAGTGAAATATAAAATATAACGCTCTGCTCGGATGGTTTCGACCTCCACCTATTCGTATTGGATTTAATAGCCTGTCCAATTTGCCAATGTCATAGCGATGTGTAAGAAGAAAACTCTTGTTCTAATGGGATCTAGCACAGGCGCAGGTTCTCAGAAGTGATTGTGAAAAGCCGAGAGTGTTTTCATTTTCAGCATTGAAACCTTCAAATTGACCAAGAATATATTCAATTTGCATTCAAACTCATTGAACATACATAGGCTTACTGGTTCGCAAAGAAAATGAATGTCTTTAGCGATGCTTAGGTACCTGGAGGGATATGAACATCACCGCCTGTGTGCCCCGTGGCCTCGGGCGACCTTGACCTGACCTTGCAAAACTTGACGCCGCGAACAGAGTTTCCGCAGGAGTCCAGCTGGGGAGAGTAGAGCGCCAGTCCCATCACGTTCGGAATCACCAGCAGAATCACCCCCGACACTCCGGATTTGGCCGGCAGTCCACACTGAAAGCCGCGCCCCGGGTCACTCGGCTGGTCAACCTCAGCTGGGCCGACGGCACGATACGCGATAAATACTGCTCACTGCAATCTCACCTTGAAGGTGAATTGTTTGTAGTCTCACCTTGAAGGCGAACTGCCCACTTAGTCCCACCTTGAAGGCGAACTGTCGGCTGTATCTCACCTTGAATACGTACTGATCACCATAATCTCACTTTCAATGTTAATTGTTCGATGTACTCTGACCTTCAATGTGAGTTGTCCACTGTGCCTCACCTTGAAGGCGAACTGCCCGCTGTAGTCGTACATGCCGCAGCTGTGCATCAGGCAGAGGGTGTTGCGCACGGCGGCCGACTCGAGCACCGCCTCGCACGTGATGGGGCAGATGCCGCCGTTGGCCAGGGTGGCGGCTATCACGGCCGCCGACTCACAGGTCGCCTCCAGGGAGCACATCTGCCGCACACACGTCCTGCGGTAACTAGCCAGTCCCGGCCGACAGCTGGGTCACCACCCAGGTCATCACTCAGGTCACTTCTCAAGTCACCTCACAGGTCACCGCCCAGCTCACCGCCCAGGTCACCTCCCAGGTCACCTCCCAGGTCGCCTCCCAGGCCACTTCCCATGTCACCTCCCAAATCACCTTGCAGGTCACCTCCCAGGTCACCTCCCAGGCCACTTCCCATGCCACCTCCCAGGTCACCTCCCAGGTCACCTCCCAGGTCACCTCCCAGGTCACCTCCCAGGTCGCCTCCCAGGCCACTTCCCATGTCACCTCCCAAATCACCTTGCAGGTCACCTCCCAGGTCACCTCCCTGGTCACCTCCCAGGCCACTTCCCATGCCATCTCCCAGGTCACCTCCCAGGTCATCTCCCAGGTCATTTCCTAGGTCACCTCCATGGTCACCTCCCAGGCCACTTCCCATGGCACCTCCCAGGTCACCTCCCAGGTCATCTCCCAGTTCATGTCCCAGGTCACCTCCCTGGTCACCTCCCAGGCCACCACTCAGGTCACCTCATGCACTCATGTACTCATGTAATCGTGCGGGGAACAATTTCATTGATCGCCTTATCGACTCATAAAAGTAATTAATGCAATATGTGCACTTCCTAAGCCAACGTCTGCTGTGGACGTCTGCTGTGGACGTCTGCTGTGGACGTCTGCTGTGGACGTCTGCTGTGGACGCCTGCTGTGGACGCCTGCTGTGGACGCCTGCTGTGGACGTCTGCTGTGGACGTCTGCTGTGGACGTCTGCTGTGGACGTCTGCTGTGGACGCCTGCTGTGGACGTCTGCTGTGGACGTCGTCAGTGCCCACAGCCGTCAGTGTGGCCGGAATAAACACGCTGCCGGTCGGACACGCCTCGGGAGGGGGTGGGGGTCGGCGCTAGTTCGGGCCTCATCTGGAGCGATGCCGGGACACATCTACCCTGCAGGTGCTGCCGACCCTGCAGGCAGGCATGTTGGCCGCTCTGAGAACTGGATGCTGCATCTTGAAATGGTTTCACTGGGCTGAACATTGGTTTGTTTGTCTGAGCCCTGACGCTCTTCAATGACATCCAGCGTATCGTTTCGTATCGTTTCGTATCGTTTCGTATCGTTTCGTATCGTTTCGTATCGTTTCGGGTAACACGGTAGCAATGTGTATCAGTCGTGGCACCGTGCAGCGTATCGCTTCGGGTGTCTGGTAACATCCAGCGTATGCTTCGGGTGTCGTGGCACCGTGCAGCGTATCGCTTCGGGTGTCTGGTAACATCCAGCGTATCGCTTCGGGTGTCGTGGCACCGTGCAGCGTATCGCTTCGGGTGTCTGGTAACATCCAGCGTATCGCTTCGGGTGTCTGGTAACATCCAGCGTATCGCTTCGGGTGTCTGGTAACATCCAGCGTATCGCTTCGGGTGTCTGGTAACATCCAGCGTATCGCTTCGGGTGTCTGGTAACATCCAGCGTATCGCTTCGGGTGTCTGGTAACATCCAGCGTATGCTTCGGGTGTCTGGTAACATCCAGCGTATCGCTTCGGGTGTCGTGGCACCGTGCAGCGTATCGCTTCGGGTGTCTGGTAACATCCAGCGTATCGCTTCGGGTGTCTGGTAACATCCAGCGTATCGCTTCGGGTGTCTGGTAACATCCAGCGTATCGCTTCGGGTGTCTGGTAACATCCAGCGTATCGCTTCGGGTGTCTGGTAACATCCAGCGTATCGCTTCGGGTGTCTGGTAACATCCAGCGTATCGCTTCGGGTGTCTGGTAACATCCAGCGTATCGCTTCGGGTGTCTGGTAACATCCAGCGTATCGTTCCGGGTGTCGAGGTAGTTTGTTCCGTCTCGAGATCGTTGGTCGTGAATATTAAATAACCAATCGTTGAAATTGCAAGCAAGGTTATCAATCGGAAAATGTGATTTCGCGCCAATTGAAAACCCGTGACGTGAATTAGCGCCGTTATGGGAGGGCCTCACTGGACCGCCGAGTAGGTGGCGGGAACATCGCGCTCCTCTGAGATCTCGAACGCTGAAATGGGACGGCAAACGATTCCTGGTGACGTGATATACATGTATGCAAAGCAAATCAGAAAATTGACAGAGGCGGATACAGGATGAAATTAACCGAAGAAAATGAAGTAATTATCCAGACACCACCGTTTCTATATGTCGCAGCCATCTTTCTTCTTCCGTGAAACAATCTGCTTCAAGTTAAATCATCATTTAGCTAAAATGAGAAAAGAAAGATATCTTTATAAATCATGGGCGAGTCCAGGCCATTTATCATTGTCGAACTACTGTAGAATGTTTTTTACTCATGATAGTTTTCAGCATCCGACTTGGTGTTGTCCTGAACAAACTAGTAATATCAGTGGTAAGTGACGTACAAGTGGCATACATTCACATTGCCGGCATCAGCGGGTCGAAAACTGGATGAAATTTCATGTAAATAATGTTGCAAATCACTCATATTATCGCACGACTTTATGATGGATACTTTCACGCCTTATATGGGACTTTCCAGGAAGACTACGTTCTTCATAAGAATGTCATCATACGCGGAGTCAGGGACACCAAGATGCAGGATTATTCTCACAAATGGAAATACGCGCGGGCTAAACTGTCAAGTTGTAAAAATAAAGAGCCGGGACATAGCTTTTCTCCAAAAAGCCTACCTGTGGTGTCCTCTGACACGAAATACATCAACCACCCTTCAAATATATTATAATTTCCGCTGACATCTTAAGGCGCAACAATACATGCAATTCGGCACCAAGTTTGGAAACTCACCACATGTAGCCCCGCCGGGATGAGTATATTGCTCTTCATGGGCAAATTAAGTTCCTTCCAACAAGCAAAGACTCTCAAAAACACCTGATAACAAGTGTTGTTGAGCATGGATTTCATGACACGTTGAATGTTTTGGGTCGTATAGCGTCGTTAATCTTTCACACCGATTGGTCGAGGGCGAAAAGTGGCGGCAGGTGGGACTCTAACCCTCAATCTTTCAGTTGGGAAACGAACACCTTGTTAATCATAATTATTGTCAACGTAACTGAGGCTGAAGAATCTCAGCGAAAACTACAATTTACCGAGCTACGGTGCTGCCACCCTTGTGTGGAACAGTGAACTACGGGGGAACTGACATTACCAAGAACATTGCCGGTCCTGCCCTGCAGTCCTGCCCTACAGTCCTGCCCTGCAGACCTACCTGCAGTCCTGCCCTGCAGACCTACCTGCAGTCCTGCCCTGCAGACCTACCTGCTCATACCCTGCAGTCGTACCCTGCAGTCATAACCTGCAGTCATTCCAGTCATACCCTGCAGTCATACCCTGCAGTCCTACCCTGCAGACCTACCTGCAGTCCTGCCCTGCAGCGCTGCTGCGGGTGACCTCACCTGGAAGTAGAAGTCGAGCATCTCGGCCAGGTCCCTGTCGTGGGGCAGACACTCGTTCTCGCGCATGAAGTAGGCCAGCGCGAAGTTGCGGTCGGCCGCCTGCCGCTCCGACAGGAAGACGGCGTTGTTGAAGCCGAGGTACTCGCCTCCCGTCAGCCGGCGGTACGTCTGGAAGACGAAGTCGAACCGGTCCGCGATCGGCAGCGACGGCTGAAACGCGTCACAGTGACGTCAGCTAACCGTCTGGAAGATATCACTGTCAGCCTGCCAGACGATCCGCACCAGCACGTCTAAGCGGTACCAAGCCGCGCACACACTGGAGGTCAGGGCCACAGTGTAGGTCAGGGCCACACTGGAGGTCAGGGCCACACCAGAGGTCAGGGTCACACTGGAGGTCAGGGTCACACTGGAGGTCAGGGCCACACTGGACGTTAGGGCCATACCAGAGGTCAGGGCCACACTGGAGGTCAGGGCCACACTGGAGGTCGGGGCCACACTGGAGGTCAGGGCCACACTGGATACATATCCCGGGCAGCCGCCAAATCCCGCCCCAACACAGCGGTTCACCGCAACACAAACGTCACCTGGCGCACCGCCATACATGACTGACACGCGGGAAAGGAAAATCACAGAAACTATCAGGAAGACGAAAGTCGCCAGCGGCCAATGGCCTTAGTAGTCGCCAGCGGCCATTGTATCCAGTAGTCGTCAGCGCCAGCCTTCACCCAGCCTTCGACCGGCGCTGAGTGCCGTTTCCCCACAAGGCTCAGTATACCCGAGCACACGGGCTGACAACGACGCTGAGTCGCCAGTTTCCGCCATCATATTTAGGCTCAGCGCTATGCCTTCGACCACACGGGCTGACAACGATGCTGAGTGCCGTTTCCCATACCCGAGCACACGGCCTGACAACGACGCACCCGACAAAAACTTGTCCTCGCATCACGTCCAACGTGCAGTCTGACGGCACCGGCTGGGGGCCGCACACGAGGCGACTGTTACGCAGCTGACCGGCACGGCTGACTGGGCGGGGTCCGGGGCGGCGTCCTGGACTTGGTCTGGGGCGTGGTCCGAGGCGTGGCTCGTCTACTGACGCTGCAGCCAGCTGTTCACCTCTCGTCGCGCTCGTGGCGCGTTCGTTGGCATATTCCGTCCGTGGATTCCGCGGTGTCTGACGTCATATATAGTTCTTGGTCCATTGCTCACGAAAGCCGCGCCGATATTTCGCGGATTACGCGGGGGACGCGTGGCCTGAGCTGAGCCGTCCCTGCCCTGCCCTGCCCTGCCCTGCCCTGCCCTGCCCTGCCCTGCTCTGCCCTGCCCAGCGTGGTATCCGAGATGGCGACGCTCATTGGTTGTAGTCATCAGACTACGATAGATGCGAACAAAATCGTGGGTAATTTTGTGCAGCGAATACGATTGGGCTCGGCATTGTAAAGGTGATTCCGTGGGTCATAGTCATGTCTGGGGTCTTCCTCGTGGAACATGTTACCAAGCAATGCTGGTAAGAACATCAGGTAAAGTACATTTGGTCGAAACGTTTCAAGAACATGACAGCTTTAGACTTACACTTTAGTAGAACATGAAAGTTTTGGAACACGTTGAACATGCAAGCTCATGAAACGTGGAACATGAAAGCTCTGACAAAAGCACCGACACGATGTTTACGTTGAGCGACCGACAAATCTGGAAGCCACCTACATCAGGGACTACCGACAACGATGCCGACTGGGGAAGCTATTAACACCAGGGAGTACTTGAGTATGCCTGCGTTAACGAACAGCGACGGCTGGGCATCTCACCTTCAGCCAACATCACCCACCAGCGGACGAGAACTAGCCGACGGCACCCAGCACACTCCAGTCAATAAACATCACCCGCCGACCAACACAGAGACCAGCGGCAGGCCGACGGCACCCAGCACACTCCAGTCAATAAACATCACCCGCCGACCAACACAGAGACCAGCGGCAGGCCGCCGGCACCCAGCACACTCCAGTCAATAGACATCACCCGCCGACCAACACAGAGACCAGCGGCAGGCCGACGGCACCCAGCACACTCCAGTCAATAGACATCACCCGCCGACCAACACAGAGACCAGCGGCAGGCCGACGGCACCCAGCACACTCCAGTCAATAGACATCACCCGCCGACCAACACAGAGACCAGCGGCAGGCCGACGGCACCCAGCATACTCCAGTCAATAAACATCACCCGCCGACCAACACAGAGACCAGCGGCAGGCCGACGGCACCCAGCACACTCCAGTCAATAAACATCACCCGCCGACCAACACAGAGACCAGCGGCAGGCCGACGGCACCCAGCACACTCCAGTCAATAGACATCACCCGCCGACCAACACAGAGACCAGCGGCAGGCCGACGGCACCCAGCACACTCCAGTCAATAAACATCACCCGCCGACCAACACAGAGACCAGCGGCAGGCCGACGGCACCCAGCACACTCCAGTCAATAAACATCACCCGCCGACCAACACAGAGACCAGCGGCAGGCCGACGGCACCCAGCATACTCCAGTCAATAAACATCACCCGCCGACCAACACAGAGACCAGCGGCAGGCCGACGGCACCCAGCACACTCCAGTCAATAAACATCACCCGCCGACCAACACAGAGACCAGCGGCAGGCCGACAGCACCCAGCACACTCCAGTCAATAGACATCACCCGCCGACCAACACAGAGACCAGCGGCAGGCCGACGGCACCCAGCATACTCCAGTCAATAAACATCACCCGCCGACCAACACAGAGACCAGCGGCAGGCCGCCGGCACCCAGCATACTCCAGTCAATAAACATCACCCGCCGACCAACACAGAGACCAGCGGCAGGCCGACGGCACCCAGCATACTCCAGTCAATAAACATCACCCGCCGACCAACACAGAGACCAGCGGCAGGCCGACGGCACCCAGCATACTCCAGTCAATAAACATCACCCGCCGACCAACACAGAGACCAGCGGCAGGCCGACGGCACCCAGCATACTCCAGTCAATAGACATCACCCGCCGACCAACACAGAGACCAGCGGCAGGCCGACGGCACCCAGCATACTCCAGTCAATAAACATCACCCGCCGACCAACACAGAGACCAGCGGCAGGCCGACGGCACCCAGCATACTCCAGTCAATAAACATCATCCGCCGACTAACGCGGAGACCAGCGGCAGGCCGCCGGCACTCAGCATACTCCAGTCAATAAACATCACCCGCCGACCAACACAGAGACCAGCGGCAGGCCGACGGCACCCAGCATACTCCAGTCAATAAACATCACCCGCCGACCAACACAGAGACCAGCGGCAGGCCGACGGAACCCAGCACACTCCAGTCAATAAACATCATCCGCCGATTAACACAGAGACCAGCGGCAGGCCGATGTATCACAGCACTTGTACACCGCTCAATGCAATTGATTAGATAATGAAAATACCTCGGTAGCTAATTTTGTTCGTGCAATGCCAATGACATACCTATAACAGCTGGTAGATTTCCATGTTCCAGACCTTCGTGTTCAGTCATTTTATGGTAATATGTTGTACCTGGGATAATCATTGAAAAAAAAACATTTGAGGATGAAGCGTAGTCTCCGAAATGTCACAAATGAACAAACATGCATAGCAATCTACCAAAGGCAGGAAACTAACTCTTTGACATCAATGCAAAATCACATGACACCACACTGTAAAAAAATGTAGCACCCTGTGAGGTGTTTCCAGCTGTCAAAAACCACTACCCATACGAAGTTTTTCAAACCTCGCATTCGGTACTTTTGCCGATTACCTCACTATACCTACTTTCTGAGCACCCCTGGGATTTCACACCCGGGTACTTTTCAAGGTGAAAGGTGCTTTTAAAACACCCTTCTCGGTACTTGCATAGAGGTGTACTGGTACTTACGCTAGTACCGTATGGGGCGGCTGTCAAAAACCACTCCCCATATAGTGCTAAACCGAAAGGTACTTACTTTAGCACCTATGGTTAGCATGCATTTCCCACTCCGTGGGTTCATTTACTCCCCGCGAAACTCGCGAAAACCGCCTCTCTGGGTGTAAAAAAAGTAAAAATGCAACGCGAATATATATTCGCCTTTTCAACCACACACATTAAACCACCGGCCGTGGCGCGAATCCACCACACACACCGCCTCAACGACAACCCGTCATCTACGTGAGATGAGGCAAATCTGAGCTACACTTCAGATATACAGGGTGTTTCACAATTATTGAAACAAAGTAGCGGACTTTCACATCGTCACTAATGACTTTATTCTCTTTCTCTTTTCAGATTATTGCTGGGCAATAGTTAGCATTTTTATATATTGAACAATATATAGTGAAGTCATGTCCTGGACGATGGAGCAGAAGATCCTTTGTGTGAAGACATATACGAAACTAAGTCTTTCAACCCTGTGACACAGGAGTTTCGTATATGTCTTCACACAAAAGATCTTCTGCTCCATCGTCCAGGGCATGACTTCACTATATTTTGTTCAATATATCAAAATGTTAACTATTTCCCAGCAATAATGTGAAAAGAGAAAGAGAATAAAGTCATTAGTGACGATCTGAAAGGCCGCTACTTTGTTTCAACAATTGTTAAACACCCTGTAAAAAAAACTCAAGACATCGGAATTGGTCTTTAAAAAGCGAACGCTTGTCAAAGACCGCTCAGCGTTCTCAGCACAAGTGCAAAACGCTCAGCATAAACGGGGAAAAACTTATCCGAACCCGGCGGCGGAAGGCCACACAACCATCGGCGATGATGCACATGAGGCAAATCCTGCCTTACAAGAACACCACTGGTGACTAGCACAGTCTCTCCACGAACAGCTGAGGAACTGAAGTGGGCTGATGCCATATCAGCTGATAGGGAGGGCGTCGAATCCGCCACGCGAGCCGGCCGCACCCGACCTCAGGAGTGTACCTCCAACGACTACACGTCATCTACGGATGGCGGATCACCAAAGATGGCGGATCGAGGACGAAAGAAAATGGTGGCACAGTGTAAACTTAAACTCTCATTAGCATGCTTTTCCTTTTCATTACCTCACATTAAGAACGCAGGTGGCAGCGGTACCCCTGCAATCGCCCATGACCTCCCCGCAACACCCAGCCAACACCCCACGTACTTCAAATCGCACGCTGCACGGTGCATGCGCGAATCTGGCAGTTCACCCGCGGGCGGAGGTGAAGTGACGGAAAAAGGGTGTAACAAAAGTACCTCACTTTTCATACTTTTAAAAGTATTGTCGGAATACTTGACATGAAAATGATACTTCGAAAACTCCCTCTGTGCTTCGAAGAATGCAAGCCTACCACTTTTTACAAAAGGTGCTAGAATATGCCCCATATTGATACTAGATGGGTTTTATGTACCTCCGATTACTCCCTGAGTACTGATTTTTTTTTACAGTGCAGGTTTGCATGTGGTATGGCAAACCATGTACACATTTATATAATACATATACATATGCATATGCGCATGCATATGTATATGTATATGTGTATATATATATATATATATATATATATATATATATATATATATATATATATATGTATATGTATATATATATATATATATATATATATATATATATATATATATATATATATATATACATGCATGTGTGCAAGTGTGCGTGCAGGCGTGTAGGTGCATAGGTGTGTGCTTACACATGCACGTGTATGTGCATGTGTCATGTCCTGTTTTTTATATGCTTTGTTCGTGCTCATAAATCATAAACTAAGATAGGCCAGACGACTGCGCATGTGAACTGAAGTGGTCTTTTGTGCTCCGGCAAGAAATAGTGATGCTAATTCAAACTGCCATCTAAGCTAGACGCCAAATGTCACAACTTGTTGAACACTTGTTTCCAGATCACACCTGCAGTGGCAAAGCAACATTTTCGTACACTTCCATGCCAGTGGCGTCGCCACGAAATCTTCCAGGGGGGGGGACGTTGATAGGGGGCCTCCCGCTACCCCAAAAGGGGCCTCCACTGTGTTAGGGCCTCCTCTTGCTTTTTAGGCTCTTAGTATGGTTCCCGAATGGGAACATGATTTCATATTGATGTCTTGTTTGTTCTTGGCATGGTATATAATTTACGCAAAGCGCAATAGCAAGAATCTTTTTATTTTTCGCTGAGAACCGAGCCATATCAGGGTATAAATAAGCAAATGTAGATAAATATGTCAGTGCCAAAACAAACCAATATCTTTATGCTTTATCGACGAGAAGAATCTTCCCGCTGGCCTCTAGATTGTAGCGAGCTGGTGGGGCTCGTGCTGAGCATATCTTAAAGATATCTCCCATTGATCAACCCACTTCTTTGTTCATCAAGTTTAACTGAATATAGCTAGGTTCATCACTACTGTTAGTCATTCCCACCAGCTTGATCTCATAAACAAGCTTAAACGATCATTTCTCAGTCCCAGGACAACAATTTCGCGAAGGTGACAACGAGAAGTGGATTGAATTGGTTTTCTGATCGTCATCTTAGGGATTTATACAAAAATTTCATAACATTTGGTGCTGGCTGCAAGGCACTTGGCACAGAAGCTAAAATAATAAATACTCCGCGAATAAATTGACGGCAAGAACAAGCATTGAACAACCATGCATCAATGGCAATGCAACAATGTAACAATGACAATACATAAATAATGCAAAACCTTCGAATTCCACGCCGTCACGCCCATGGTTATCGCTGTGCTGTACCGTTTTGTAAATTATGTCGTTGAGAAGGTACTGAAGCTGGGAAGTTCTAATCATGCAGGCTGTAATCACAGAAGACAACTTTGTAGGAATAAAATACATTTTAAAACATCATTCCTCCCATTTAATATGGGGCATCGGTGTTGTTTTGTATGCTTGTAAGGGGAAATTTACCCCCGCAATGTTGACTTTGCTCCATGGGCGTAAGTTTCTGAAAATTATTGGGAGACCAGTGACGCACCTATATTTGCGTCAAGGGGAGGGGGCAAACGTATTTGGAGGGGGTCCAACTACTGAATAAAGTCTTCCGATTTCGACCACTATCTTGTCAAAGGGGAACTTTTTAAATAAACTAATTAGTGATCAACTGAATTATCCTGTGAATCTACCACTATCGCTTCTGATTCGTCGGATTTCAACCCTAGCTCCCACAACCTGTTCAAATGTATTCTTTTGGTATTCCTTGATAAGTCACCTCGCACTGCTGAAATTACACCTGCACAAATCACTTTAAAATGTAAAATTTTCAAATTTCAGACATTCCAGTTCATAGTGCCCGGTCGCCATGACGCCAACGTTAGTGCACGTGCACACCCATCTTGCGCATTCGGCGCATTCGCCACACTTCGTGCGATGCTATGGATTCTGCTGGGCCTCCTACGCTTTGTTAATTGCTGCCACATGATAGACTTGCGCCATATCTGACGTGATAAAATGCTTCGTATGGGCGTTCGCTGCGAAAATTCGATTAATTAAATTCGATCATTAGTTCCCTTCTTACCATATTTTATGGTGAAGAAATGCGGATACCCGCTGAGCTTTGATGCACCTCATATCTTTGATTAAACATGCTTCCAGGTTGGCTGCCGAACCGAAGCCCTGCCTGAGTGTACTTCTTTGGACCCGTTTCGTATTTCTTCGTCTACGGATGTGTCTTAAGGCTCCAATTCATTTTTGTTACAGGCCCAACGCATTTTCGAAACCCCTGCTCGTTTCAGGGTTTTGTTGCTTTTTTTGCGCACCGAATATTTTTTTTTAGTTGTTTTTAGTTTTAGCTTTCAAAGATCTCGATGTGTTTACTTAGTGCCCGGTATTTTTGTTCGTTTTGGGATCATGTTGCTTTTTGCGGCCCCAGCCTCTTTTCCAGGCCCTTGTGCTGTCATATGGCCCCTGTGTGCCTTGAGAACTTCCGGTGTTTTTTGTTTTTTTGTTTTTTTAGTGTTCCCGGTATATATAGTTATGGCTACAACGCATGTTTTCGGACCCTGCCGCTTTTTACGAGACTGCGCTTTGAAGGGCCAGTCGCATTTTCGGTCCCCGTTGTGCTCTTAGGGTCCCGCTGTGTTTATTTGGGGCTTCTGACGCACATTTGTGGGGCCCCAGTACGATTTTGAGGCTTCGGTGCGTTTTCTTCTGGCTCCCAGCGCGACTTATCGCGCCCAGGCGCGTGGTTCCGGGACCCAACGCCAGTTATCTGGGCTCAACGCGATTTTTGTGGATCTCTTCTGAATTTTCTTTAACTTCCGAATCCCGCCCTGATGTTTCGAGCCCCTGGTGCCATGTTTTTGTATCTCACCTCGATTTTCTTCGAGCTCCGGTATGTTTTTCGATGCCGTACGCGATTTGTCAAGGCATCTGATGACATGTTCGGTGCTCCAGAACCATTGTCCTGACCCGGACTTTTTTGCAATCCCTCCTGATTTTGGAGGGCTCCGGCTTTATTTTTCGGATACCGATGGGACTTTGGGGGTCACACGGTGCCTATGTGGGGCCATAGACGCCAATTGTTGGCAGCCCCGACGTTAATTTTTGATGCCCAGACCACATTCTTGGTACTACCGATGGGTCCGAACGCGTCATTTTTGGTTCTACCAAATTGTGGGTCCGAGCGCGAAATTTGGTGGGACCGGTTCGAGTTTGCGGGGCGCGTTGTACTTACCTGTGACCCCAACGCGATCTTGGCGGTTCCTGTTGCAGATTTTCGTGCCTCGGAGCGAGTTTTCTGGGGCCCGACGTATTTACTTTGAGCCCCTACGCGAATTCTGGTGGACCGACGCGAATTTTTGTGGCCCCAGCGCGACTTTTGGGGGCCTCGGCTCGATTCTTGGGAGCATATCCCTCTTAGGAGGGAGGGGCCATTTGCCCCTTTGATATGTCACTGCGGCCACTGAAGGAGTTCTATTTTTTCTACAGGTCCCAATGTGATATTTTTGGGTCCTGGTACGATTCTTCGGTCTCCAGGTGCGATTTTTTTCGGTACCCTGACATGTTTTTTTTTCAGTGCCCAACGGGTTTTGCGGGGACTTTGACCCGATTTTTTTGGGCGCAGAGTGACATTCCGGTTGATAATTGATTTTTGGGGCAGCAGCAACCTTTGGGGTCCAGGCGCGACTTTTTTGGTCCCCAGTGAGATTTTCGAAGGCTGCGACGCGACTTTTTTAGTCCAATGTAATATTTTGTGTCCCGACGTCATTTGCTTGGATCCCTAGCGCGAGTTTTAGCGACCTCGACACTTTGTGGGTGTCCAATACGTTTTGGATGCTTTTGGTGTCATTGTTGGGGACCAAGAGTGATTATCCATGTCCGGATTGTTTTTCGTTGCCCCAGCTTCATTTGTGTCCAAATGATACTGTTGGGGAACGGTACGACTTATCGTGCCCCTAGCGTGATTTTCATGGCGTGAATTTTTGGTATCCATAGGCTCAGCGAGATTTTCAGGGGCCCCGGCCGGATCTTTTGGGCCCATGTCGTGATTTTCAAGTACCCCGGCACGACTCCTGCCATTTCAGGTGCTTCTAGCAAATTATAGACCTCCTCTCGCGTCTTAGGGGTCTCGTCTCATTTCCTGGAGCTTCTTTACCGGTTTTGGACGTCTTCTCGTCCGTCCTACCCTCCTCCATATTCAATGGTCCTCCTCTCCCGTTTTGGAGGACCTCCTCCCACATCCTGGGGCCCCTTTAACATGGCATGGGACTTCCTCTCATGTTCCAGGGGCATCCTCTGCCAAATTAGGGGCCTCCTGCCACGCCTCGTGGGCCTCCTCCTTTGTCCTCGCAAAGCTTACCCGTCTTGAGGGGATCTTCAATTTTGGAAACCTCGCCTCCTTCCATACCTACTACCTACCACTCCCATTTTAAGGGCCTTCTCTCATGTCCTGGGAATTCCTTCCGGTCGTCGGGGCCTCATTCGGCCCTGGAGATCTCCTACCCCATCTCGAGGGACTCCTCTCGAGTCCGGCAGGGGCCTCCTTTTTTCTTTTGGAGGCTTTCTTTTTCAAATTAGGGGCCTCCTATTCACGTCTTCGGGGCCTCCTGTTCCGCGTTTTGATTCTATCTTTTCCCATTTTAAGGTTGGCCTCTTATCTCCTGGTGGACTCCTGTTCTCTCTTAGGTGGCTCCTCTTCCAAATTACACGCAACCTTTCCTATCTCAGTTACTTTCTCATTTCCTGGGGACCTTCTTACCCGTTTTGAAGCCTTTTTTCTCGCCTGGGAGCCATCCCTCTTATCTAATTGCCCTTCTCTCCTATTTTAGGGGCTTCATCGTTCATCAATAGGGTCTTATTTCCAATCTTATATCGTCCTCTTCCGAATTAGGTGCTTCCTGCCACTTTTCTGGATTATCCTTTTCTATCTTGGTGGAACCTTACCCGTCTCGGGGACTGCTTTTACATCTCCGAAACCTCATCTCATATCCACTGGCTTTCTCTTCCGTCTTAGGGCCTTCTCTCATTTTCTGAGGTCTCCCTTCCCGTATTGGGGCCTCCTTTGCAATCCTGGGGGCCTCCTTTGCAATCCTGAGGGCCTCCTTTGCAATCCTGGGGGCCCCTTTGTAATCCTGGGGGCCTCCTTTGCAATCATGGGGGTCTCCTTTGCAATCCTGGGGCCTCCTTTGCAATCCTGGGGGCCTCCTTTGCAATCCTGGTGCCTCCTTTGAATTCCTTTGTAATCCTGGGGCCTCCTTTGCAATCCTGAGGCCTCCTTTCAATCCTGAGGGCCTCCTTTGCAATCCTAGGGGCCTCCTTTGCAATCCTGGGGCCTCCTTTGCAATCCTGGAGGCCTTTCTGGCTCCTTTGCAATCCTAGGGGTCTCCTTTGCAATCCTGGAGTCCTCCTTTGTAATCATGGGACCTCCTTTGCAATCCTGGAGGCCTCCTTTGCAATCCTGGGGGCCTCCTTTGCAATCCTGGGGGCCTCCTTTGCAATCCTGGAGTCCTCCTTTGTAATCACGGGGGCCTCCTTTGCAATCCTGGGACATTCCTCCTTTGCAATCCTGGGGGCCTCCTTTGTAATCCTGGAGGCCTCCTTTGCAATCCGTGAGGGCCTCCTTTGCATTCCTGGGGGGTCTCCTTTGCAATCCTGAAGTCCTCCTTTGCGAACCTGGGGAGCCTCCTTTGCAATCCTGGGGGCCTCCTTTGCAATCCTGGGGGCCTCCTTTTCAATCCTGGGGGCCTCCTTTGTAATCCTGGAGGCCTCCTTTGCACTCCTGGGGGCCTCCTTTGCAATCCTGGGCGCATCCTTTGCATTCCTGGGGGCCTGCGTGCCAATTGTTGGCACTCTCGTGATTTCTGGAGCCTCCTATCCTCTCCTAGGTGACTCCTTCTTCAAATTATGGGCCTCCTCTCACGTCTTGGTGGCCTCCTCTCGTGTCTCGTCGGCCTCATTGCTTACTTTTTTCCTGTGCATTTCCGGATAGGGGCCTCCTCAAATTTCAGGGGGCAGGGGGCGACGCCCCCCTGCCCCCTGTTTGGCACATTTATGGCTATGTGTATCGGTGTGCCGCATTTACGCCGCTTTTCTATAGCGCCCGATTCGCTCACGTCCAGGGCAGCCCCGACAGGTCACCGGTGGCCAGGTGGGCAATAGCCTCACCTTGATCAATGATGACGTCATGATGGCTCCGGCGTTGATCATGGGGTTGTGTGGCTTGAGGTTGTTGTCCAGGACGATCTCGTTGAAACTGCGTCCGCTCGGCTCCTGACCCACGAAACTGCCGGCGGTTGGGCTTGGCTTGGTTCGGTTTTGTTTTGTTTTGCTTGGTTTGGTTTGGTTTGGTTTGTTTTGGTTTGGTTAGTTTAGGATCGGTTCCGTCTGGTTTGGTTTGGTTCGGTTTGGTTTGGTTTGGTTTGGTTTGGCATGCTTTGGCTCGGTTTGGTTTGGTTTGGTATGGTTTGGTTTGATTCCGTTTGGTCTGGTTAGGTTAGGTTAGGTTTGGTTTAATTTGGTTTCGGCTTAGTTTGGTTTGGTTTGGCTTAGCTTGGCTTGGTTTGGTTTGGTTTGGTTTGGTTTGGTTCAGTTTGGTCAGGCGACGTTGAGACAGCGATGTAGGACCGATTAGGTGGCAATGAGATAACGATCAAGGAGTTGCAGTGCCGTAGCCGGGACATTTCCGGGAGGGAGGTTCTGTCCGCCATGGATCCCCCCCCCCCCCGACCGTAAGCGGGTGCCACTCTATGTGAAGCAGTGCGCCGTACTAAGAAATAAAACATTGGCGTGAAAACGTTTGAAAACGTCATTTTGAATCCATACCGTCTCTGTATAACCCGAAATAAGCTGTTGAGCTGGGGTCGAGCTGGGGTTGAGCTGTTGAGCTGGGGTCGAGCTGGGGTTGAGCTGTTGAGCTGGGGTCGAGCTGGGGTTGAGCTGTTGAGCTGGGGTCGAGAGCGGGTTGGAACCCCCACCGGAAGGGGTGTCCTTCCAATAAGTTCCCCTTGTGGATGACTGAGGCGACCAGAAAAAAATGTCGAGGAGTTCTGACTACGTCATTGGGAAGTGTGGCATAAAGGTAGCACTGCCCACCCCCCAAAAAGAAAGCTGATTCAACGGCGAGGAGGCTGTTCAGAAACGACGCGAATACGATGCGGAAGCGATGACAAAAGCCGCATTGCCACAGCGAGTATGAGCACGTATGAGGCAGCATTGTCGCAGCGAGGCCCGACGAGATGACGAATATCAAGAAGCGGGAGGTTTGACGAGTCACGGGGTTAGGGGCAAACATGGCCCACGGTGTCATGGGTCAGATATAACCAACTGCGTCAAACATACTCCACGGGGCCATGGGTCAAAGATAACGCACGGTGTCATGGGTCAAACATAACCCACGGGGTCATGGGTCAAAGATAACCTACGGGCCATGGGTCGAACATAACCTACAAGGTCATGGGTCAAACACAACCCACAGGGCCATGGGTCAAACATGACCCACGGGATCATGGGTGACAGGGCGAACTGACGTGGTGGGCCCTGCCCGAAGAGCTGCCCGCATTTGCCCTGTCGAGTAATGTTACCGTCGAGTTAGGTCGGGTCGGGTTTCGGTGATGTCCCGGGGTACATGGTGCCGGGGCCTGGCCTGCGATAGCAGTGGTCTGCACAGACGCAGACACAGACCGCGGAGTGTTGGGTCGCAGCGTCAGCTGACCATCGGCTTGTTGACCGACACCCGACTTAAATTTCAAACATGAACGGTTGGTTGCAAATTACCAGTTTGGTTTACATACAACGTGACCTCTGACCTCCACGCGACGTCTGACCGTCACAGGATGCCGTGGATGTCAGTGGGTTGGAGGGGGGGGGGGGAGGCAGGGATAACCTTTTGATTGCCAAATCTGGCACGGAAACTATTTCTCGATGGTGCGCGTCCAAAGGCCCAATGACATCAGCTAAGCCTTCTTTTTGTGTGTGTGTGTAGGGGGGGGTCGATGATTGAAGGGACCAGTGGCCTCCCGAGCATACACAAAGAGGCATCCCTGCATGACCCCTGATTTCCGACCAGCGTGTCGTCTGCTGGCTCCGCCTATCTATTTCTATACGTGACGACAGCGGTGGATCACTCAGATATAACGGAGGACCGAGCTCACATGTGAAATATCTTCACAAGCGACGACATGGGCTTAACGCCAGGGTAGGCTGTTGTTGCAGGAGGCTGTTGACGTTGTTGTTGACCATCTTGTTACCTTCAGCAAAATGCCTAGACAGGAAGAACAACGTACAGCCCTTGTATTGTGAGCAATTGATCACATGGCCATTTGTAACACATGGCGCCCGAACGAGCGATCAATTGCTCCACAAAGGCCATGTGATCAATTGCTCCACAAAGGCCATTTGATCAATTGCTCCACAAAGGCCATGTGATCAATTGCTCCACAAAGGCCATTTGATCAATTGTTCCACGAAGGCCATGTGATCAATTGCGATGACTCACATGGTCTCCATGACATGTGACCTTAACACGTGTCCTCGATACGTGATCTTGATGCGTGACCTATAAACGTGGACTTGACACATGACCTTGGTACGTGACCTTGACACGCGACCTCGACTGACCTGTGCACATACTCCGGACCCTTCTCGCCGCAGGCGATGGCGTAGCTGATGGGCTTGCTGGTGGACTGGATCGTGAAGGGGATGTCCACATCGCCCAGGGAGAACCGCTGGCCGTCCACCGTGCACACGGACATGCCCCAAAGTGACGGGTCGACACGCTCGAGCTGTGGTATGTAGGAGGCGACCTGCCGCACCAGGCGGATCTGTCACGCCTCACATCCGCAGAATAATACTGAGCGGCCAGCAATATATGACATTCCGGTACTTCGACAACGATCCAGAACGCCTGAGAAGTGTTCGAGCGTCCAGTCGGTTGTCTGATCACGAGCACTGCAGAACTGCAGAAGTCTGAACACACTGAACATACCGAAGTTTGAAAATGCATTCATTATCTACACATAACACGGATACTGCAGAACACGCTGAAATTTGGGAATGTATTCATTACCTACAAAGACAGTAGAAGTGACTGGCTGCAGGGACGGATACAGAGGAGAGAGGGCACTGAGGAATGTGCCCATGCGCCCTAACCCCCCCCCGCCCGGGAAAGGTGCCCTTCATGAAGGCTCCAGTGCATCCCAGATCTTTCAACGGATTTTTCAGAAAAAATCGCAAATTTTAGAGAAAACACGAAAGACGGCGCCCCTTCGAGACCAGAACACCCTCGACAAGAACAAGACAAGAAGACAAGAAGGTCTCTTTGAGCCTTCAGCATGCTCGAGTGCACCCCTCCCCCGCCCAACGAATCTTTCGACTGAAGGCGCCCCTCCGAGGAAATGCGCCCCTCTCCATGAGCACCCGTTGATTGGCGTGGCCCTGCTTCACAACCTGGTCTTCACAGTAGCACGCCTGGTGCCAGCAGAGATCGTTCGATCTAAGATATGCAGGTTACAAGTCCTCGACACAGCAGTCACACGCCGCGCAGACGATCGATACATTGCAGAATATAATCTCATAACCCGATGTCACCGACCACATTGACACGGAAATGTCCAGTACTTACAAGCACGGCGATACGCGGCCTTCAAACATTTGGACAGCGGCAATTCACCAATGAAAGCTTACGTCGTCTGTGGCCGCTGTGTCCTCGGCGTTATTCCATTGACGAGGCCTGGCTCTATTCAGGTCACGTCCCCAGACAGTTGGCCGCATGGGCTTTAGGGAGCATCGACCATATTCATTACATCGGGCCACACGCCTCCAGATAGAGATTTGCCAGCAGCCGTTTTCACCATCGCTAATCTGAAAATCTGACCGGTTCTGTCCTATTTGCACTGGTGCTTGTCACGCGCGCACTTGCACGTTGGTGCAGTGTTTATTCTTGCCGATAGCTATGCGTACAAAAACCCGTTGTATGTCTATGCTATACCAGAACACAGTGGATCATTTTTTCTGGTTAAATAAAAAGCTATAGTCAACTGCAAAAGGTAACTTTGGCACACAACCTGGTTGCGTAGTATATATATGATTTGCTTTGCCAGTTACGTACTCACTTCCTGGTAGCCTACTGTAACGTAGTTTATATAAATACTGTTTTGGCTGCCTCATTTATATGATTGCGCAGTCCTTAACCCGCGCACGTCCGGGGGGGGGCGGATATCTGGCCCCCCTGCGGTTTTTCCTACTTTGCCGCCATACTAATCGGGTTAGCAAGGCCAAACCTCGCATGGCTGCTCAGTGGTCTTTTCCGCATATCCTCCGAAATGTTTGATCCTGGGTCATCTCAAGTCAGGTCACCAGGTCAGGCGAAGTGACCTAACGTCCCTCCGAGTTCTAGGTGGCATCACTCCCACAATAATTGGGCGATTGATTTCAAACTTATATCACGTCATGATCATATCAGGGTCTATAATATGTATATCACGGTTTTTTCGTAGCGTTGACCTGAGGTCAGGTCGTGGCCATGGCTTACCCATTATAGGCCTATGGAAAAATATACAAATGTTTCCTGGTTACATATTTGCTCTCGGAATGACCTCCAACCGTTATGGCGTGTAGTTGGAAGCTATTCGCAATGCTATCGCTGACATTTTTGCTCAGTGGCCCCACCAAGGTCAGCTGAGGTCACCTGAAATCACTAGCACATTTCTGCGCATTATATTGCAATGCATTGAGCTAGAAGGCTGAAATTACCGTCATTGTGCTTGCATCGCCAAGACGTGTCGATTGCTATATTACATGACCTCCCTACTCTACCCCATGACCTTGACCTGAGGTCGTTGTTTCGGTGACCCATCTGTTGACCTGACCTTAAATTACACAGCGTATTTATATAGCACATTTCAAGGGCTGTCGAATAGCATTCGCAGTTTGTTTCTATCTGTTACAGGTCCTGAGATATGTGCCAATATCTGAGGGTCCCACCCGATCTGGTCGAATTTGACATACCCAGCGACCTAAATATTGACCTGAGCGAGAAAATGACCGAAATACTTGCGATAGAGCTTGTCACCAGCTATCCAAAGCCATTTTCCGTTTGTCGCTACCTAGCATAGTTCTCGAGATCTTAAGGGGGGGCAGACATCTGCCCCCCCCCCCGGACATGCGAAGTTGGCGTGGACCGCCGGACGTGCGAGTGTTAATGTTGTAGTCCCGTAATGCCGCCCCGTAAGTGTAACGCGCCACGAGCCTGAGCCGGCCGGCGGCTCGCTGCCGGTCCGCGCCGCGGCTGTGACCGGACGTGGGCTAAAGTCAGACCTCGAACAATAGACGGCCGCCTTGCGAGGTCGTCTGCAGGGCTGGGAAATGTCACCTGACGGTTCGTCACTGGGAGGCCTCGACAGGTTAGATCGGAAGGAATACGTCATTTAGCTTCCAATGGAGATGGAAGCCCCAAACACTTCATATGGACGACTTCCAATCAGGAACTGACGAATCGTCTTAGCAGTTGTCAGCTGACTAGGAGAGACACTAGCAAGCTGGAAGACCCCCGGCTAGTCAGTCGGGACTCATCTCTTTAATACGCTGGACTGCTGCCGGTTGCGGCGCGTGTATTAACTGTCTTTCGGCCTCCAGAGTCAGTACTTATATAGCAATTGCTGCCGGCGGTCTCATTGAAGCTCTGCACGAACGCCATTTCGGAAGCGTGCGAGTTGTTGGTTGCTTGCCGTTTGACTGCATTCATCCCGTCTGCACAATATATTAGTGCAGAGAACATTGAACTTTCGGTGTTGTCGTGGAACCGCGGTCCTCCAGGCCCGTCACGTGCCTACAAAAAGACGACTATCCTACACTCTGCCATACGCTGTCACTCACCTTCAAACACCGCATGATGATCACGAACCCGGTCCTCTCCTTGAACTCATTAGGTCACTCACCGTGAGTTGGACCGTGAGTTGGACCGTGAGTTGCGGGCACAACTCACGTTTCCACTCTTCTCCTTCTCACAGAGTGTGTACAGCTCCTCGATGTTCGCGCAGAATCCCTCAAAGTGGGGCACCACCAGACCACCAGTCAGAGCCTTGTGAATCAGGTCTATGTTGTCCATTATGACACTGTCAACGTAAACGGACAAAGTATATGTTGTCCATTATGATACTGTCAACATGAATAGACCTGGTCTATGTTGTTCATTGTGACACTGTGAACAGGAAAGAACACAATGACGTCTGGATCCTCGACATCAATATCTCGCTCGCTTCTCTGCAGCTCACAGGCTTTAACACCAGCTCCGGAAGTACCGCCAAGATTCCTGCCCGCCTCTGCGGAATGTGAACTTTCAGCAGCTTTTCCCCGTGTCACGTTTACTTTTACCCTGGTATGTGCCCCTGGTATGGGAAGTAGGCATAGTTACAAGGGAGGTAGGTGTAGTTCCAAGGGAGGTAGGCATAGTTCCAAGGGAGGTAGGCATAGTTCCAAGGGGGTAGGTGTAGTTCCAAGGGAGGCAGGCATAGTTCCAACGGGGTAGGTGTAGTTCCAAGGGTGGCAGGCATAGTTCCTCATCCTTCCAGCCGATGAGAGTAGACCACCCCCAGTCTCCAGGATTTGGGAGGTAGGCGTAGTTCCAAGGGGGATGGTTTAGTTTCAAGGGGGATAGCTTGGTTCCAAGTGTGTGTGGGTGATGGGGGGGGGGGTATAGTTGCCCCCTCACCCCCACCCCCCTCTGCGTGAGGGGGTGGGTGCAGTTCCTCAGCCGTTCAGCTGATGATATCACCTCCAGACTCCAGGATTTGCCATCGGTTGGGAAGTCCAATCAGTCCTGAGCCTATCACGTTACGGACAGAAAGCCTCTCACTAAAAAAGGCTTACCTTTTAGCTGGCCGGGCCGCCCGGGCGGTCAGTATGAGTCACAGCCACGGCACTCTGACCGCTTTATCTCAGTATGAGTCACAGCCACGCACTACCGCTTTATCTCAGTATGAGTCACAGCCACGGCACTCTGACCGTTTTATCTCAGTATGAGTCACAGCCACGGCACTCTGACCGTTTATCTCAGTATGAGTCACAGCCACGGCACTCTGACCGCTTTATCTCAGTATGAGTCACAGCCACGGCACTCTGACCGCTTTATCTCAGTATGAGTCACAGCCACGGCACTCTGACCGTTTTATCTCATATGAGTCACAGCCACGGTCTGACCGCTTTATCTCAGTATGAGTCACAGCCACGGCACTCTGACCGTTTTATCTCAGTATGAGTCACAGCCACGGCACTCTGACCGCTTTATCTCAGTATGAGTCACAGCCACGGCACTCTGACCGTTTTATCTCAGCATGAGTCACAGCCACGGCACTCTGACCGTTTTATCTCAGTATGAGTCACAGCCACGGCACTCTGACCGCTTTATCTCAGTATGAGTCACAGCCACGGCACTCTGACCGTTTTATCTCAGCATGAGTCACAGCCACGGCACTCTGACCGCTTTATCTCAGTATGAGTCACAGCCACGGCACTCTGACCGCTTTATCTCAGTATGAGTCACAGCCACGGCACTCTGACCGTTTTATCTCAGCTTAAAACATCTGCCCTTCGGAATGACTACGAAATACAATTTCGTCAAGGCAAGCATACTTTAAAATTACTGATGTCTTTCAACGTGCAGCACACGACGCGCACCACCAAGCACCCAGCGAAGCCACCCCGTCAGCATCCACCAGGTCGCGTCACCAGGTCGCGTCAGCCTGTCGCCCCCAGGCTGTGCGCTCCCTCACCCCTTGAAGACGTCCTCGTCGAAGCAGAGTCCGTCCGAGCACCAGAAGCGGGCGTCCCTGGCGCAGCTGGCCTGGATGCTGATGATGGACCGCTTCATCTCCAGCAGGCGAGGGTCAGTCTGCCTCAGACCCGTCGTCGCCAGCGCCTGAGGCACACAAAGGTCGCATAAAGGTCACACAAAGGGTAGACAGAGATCACACAGAGGTCACACATAGGCTACACGGACCCTACATATTTTGCACAGATGTCATACAGAGTTCACACAGAGAGCACACAGAGAGCACACAGAGAGCACACAGAGAGCACACAGAGAGCACACAAAGAGCACACAGAGAGCACACAGTGGTTAAACGGTGGTCATGCAGAAGTCACAAAGGTCGACTGTAGGTTTCCCACTGCCTCAGACAGTGTCTACACAAGGGTCATACAGAGGTCGACTACAGTTCATCGAGGTCATACAGAAGTAAAACAGAAGCTACACAGATGATGGACAGAGGTCATGCGGAGATCTGCGCTCACATCCAATCGTCGTAGCTAGCGCCTGGGTCATACAGCGGAAACACGATGGTCACATGTGGGAATTAGGGCCGTCGTATTCCACACTAGAGTAATATAAAGGTCACACGTGCGCACAGCGCCCGCTGCAGTCAGAATCCGGGCATTCCAAGGTGGAACCCCACCTGAAAGCCGAGTCCAGCAGAGATTACGCATATCAGACTGATCATGCCAGGACTGTGCAGAAGCTTCAGGAGTACCAGACCCGCCAGAGCTGAGTCCCACAGAGGATAGCTATACTCTGCCGCAAAACTGCAGCTGTGATGCAATGAGTAAACACTTGTCTCGGCGAAAACGAAACAAAACAAAACAAACAAGCAACACCCCAAAAGGGCACGGATATAATATTCTCATTGGAAAAGCAGCGGCGACCGGTCATGAACAAACGCTTCAACCATTACGGCAGTTTTGAGGAAAAACACTTTCAGCTATCTACAAGAACGTCTAGTTATCTACTATCTACCGGACAGTATTTGTTTGCAGGCGCACAGCATTTGTAAGCGCACAATTACCTGAACATTCCCCAGGGAACGGACCCATTCGGCATTCAGATCTTCCAAACGTTGAAGTCCGGGAGGGAGTAAAGACTGGGTCGGTGAAGTCCGGGAGGGAGTAAAGACTGGGTCGGTGAAGTCCGGGAGGGAGTAAAGACTGGGTCGGTGAAGTCCGGGAGGGAGTAAAGACTGGGTCGGTGAAGTCCG
The DNA here is from genome assembly GCA_034440615.1 of Ashinkailepas kermadecensis. NCBI lineage: Eukaryota > Metazoa > Arthropoda > Thecostraca > Neolepadidae > Ashinkailepas > Ashinkailepas kermadecensis. The sequence continues at coordinate 81,011 of JAOTOM010003320.1, forward strand.
GGAGGGAGTAAAGACTGGGTCGGTGAAGTCCGGGAGGGTGTAAAGACTGGGTCGGTTCTATCGTTTGTGTTTCACCTGACCGATAGTGAAAAACGGCGCCTGTGTGAAATAATTATATATTCAGGTGATTCAATCTGCTCTGCGCCGACACTGATGACTTCCAGCTTGTCGGTAACCTAGTGACAACTCCAAAACAAGCCAGTGAAGCCCACTGGTTCGTCCGAAACCGTGCAAATGCCAACAACATTAGTGTCCTGGATGGGTATCGAACTTACCAATGGCGGACGAGCAATACTGTAACGGACCAATGGCGGACGAGTAACACTGTAACGGACCAATGGCGGACGAGCACTGCACCGCTTCACCGGAAACAGCTTGCAATGACGTCACAGTATGGCAAGCCAATCGCCGACCGTGCCTGGACGCCCTCCGGCCGTACCTCGAGGAACTTGGTGACGTTGACCCTGCCCGAGGCGTCCCCGGTGCGGAACATGTCGCACAGCTTGTCCTCCACGTGCGAGCTGGTGTGTCGGTTCCTTCTGTGAAGCAGACAGGCCGCACAGTTGGCAGAGTCATCTGACGTATGAGTCTGAAAGTCTGAGTCTGAGTCTGAGAGTCTGAGTCTGAGAGTCTGAGTCTGAGAGTCTGAGTCTGAGAGTCTGAGTCTGAGAGTCTGAGTCTGAGAGTCTGAGTCTGAGAGTCTGAGTCTGAGAGTCTGAGTCTGAGAGTCTGAGTCTGAGAGTCTGAGTATGGTAGTCTGAGTCTGAGTCTGAGAGTCTGAGTCTAGGCCTGAGTCTGAGTCTGAGAGTCTGAGTCTGAGTCTGAGGGTCTGAGTCTGAGAGTCTGAGTCTGAGAGTATGAGTCTGAGAGTCTGAGTCTGAGAGTCTGAGTCTGAGAGTCTGAGAGTCTGAGAGTCTGATGTCTGAGTATGAGAGTCTGAGTCTGAGAGTCTGAGTCTGATGTCTGAGAGTCTGAGTCTGATGTCTGAGTCTGAAGTCTGAGTCTGATGTCGGAGTCTGAGAGTCTGATGTCTGAGTCTGAGAGTCTGAGTCTGATGCTGCTGGACTGGTCTGATTTATGTGGCGCTTGTGTGAAATCTCTCGCACACAGTCTCGGACCATGTGGTGTGACACGACCATGTGGACCATGTGAACTATGTGGATCAGCACCGTTGGCAGGCGATGTGAACACTTTATCGGCTGGGTTCTATTTGACACGTGGATATAATAAGGCATTATAATTTCTGGACACGCAGCTGTGTTATTGCTCCGTCGAATCAATCATTATTTGATGATTATATCAATATTATATTTATTATAATATTATTTTATTTATTACATTACTATTTTATTTATTATATTATTATTCTATTTATTATATTATTGGTTTATTTATAATATACAATTATATTATTTTACTCATGGGATGGATTCCTGCACTGAGGGGCAGTCAGCTGATGAATGCGTCTCACACGTCGTCAATATTCAGTTGTGCCACTTATTACAAACACTTGTGCTGATTCACGCCAAATCGTTGATTACGGGGTTACTTGATTAATTCCACAACAAACCGTGCCTTCATGTAAAGCGTAAATAAGAGCTGTTGATTAACCCGAGACACCGTTTCAGCTCGCGATGGCTCTTTATCAGCTCTGTCGGGTGACCTCAAACTCCGTGTAGCAATAGCGATGCTCTTTTGGCTGGGTGGGGGCAAGTGAGCGTTTAGCCCCTCCGTAATGGCGGTTGGGGAAGGCGTGGCTCAGATGGCCTCCTGGATCTGCCAGATCAGATCCAGGGGTCTCGCTGCGTCCGCCGTCTGCCGTTCTGCGTGCGATACCCACGTGACCCGCCCGGGTATTGCGTGCGACACCCACGTGACCCGCCCGGGTATTGCGTGCGACACCCACGTGACCCGCCCGGGTATTGCGTGCGACACCCACGTGACTCGCCCGGGTATTGCGGACTGCCGTATCTTTCGGACGTCTGAGAGCACGAATGTTGCGGTACAAAAAACCGATCCTCTGTGATATTCCCAGCAGGACGGAGGAAAGGGGTGGCACTGCATTTGCTCAAGAGGTCACTGCCCCCACCAATTTTTTTTATTGATTCGCCCCCCCCCCCATCATCGATTTGGCTGCCTCAATAGGCGTACACTAGATACAAATGGTAATCGGGGAAACTTTGACCATCAACAAGTCCACTTCCCCCCTCCCCAACCAACTGCATAAAGTGACACACATGCCTACGGACCTGCTTGAAAGGCTCGTGCGACTCTCAGGCCCAGCAGTGACAGCAGTGACGACACCAGTGACAGCAGTGACAGCAGTGAAGACAGATGTGACAGCAGTAACAGCAGTAACAGTGTCCGTTGTGAGGACTGTGGCCAGGGGCGGCTGGTGGCGGGCACCACCCGCCCGCGCCCTACCCCGCCCTGATGTCAATGTCACCATCGACACCGGCACAGTTCAGCATGCATAACCGAGCCTATGTCCAATGCTTCGAATAAGTTTGGGCACAGCGAGCAAATTGATGTCGAAAACATTTGAACATTTGATCATTTGATCATTTGAACATTTGAACATTTGAACATTTGAACAACGTTGTTTTGGCGGTCGGCGCCGTCACCACGGCCGGCTCACCCGCGCTGGCGCATCTGCTCCAGCCGACTCTCGACGTCTGCCTGGGAGCCGCTGGACAGTCGCCGTGTCGCGCTGGTCAGCAGGGCGCCCTGCTGCTGGTCCATGGTGTCCTGCAGCACGGCGCCGACACCTCAGACACGGGCACAGCGCAGCCGACCGCCTACATGGCGGTAGGCACCTCTTACGTGGATATACCTCACATGGTGATAGGTACATACATCCTACCTGGCGATAGGTACATCTTACGTGGCGATAGGTTCATATTACGTGGCGATAGGTACATTTTATGTGCCGATAGGTACCTCTTACAAGGCGATAGGTACCTCTCACATGACGATATGTACCTCTCACGTGGCGATAGGTACCTCTTATATGGCGATATGTAACTTTTACATGGCGATAGCACTCTCTCGGTCAGCCACATCTCCGAAGTGTACCTTTTACATGGCCATACCTCTTACATGGCGATAGCGCTGCCTCCATCAGCGACCTTGCCGCAGCATACCTCGTACATAGCAATAGAGCTCGAAGAGTAAGCCACGCTGATTGCGAGATGACCGACATCATTGATGATCTTGAAAATATCCGTCGACAGGCTGGGTGTTTTCGGTTCTGTGCGTCCTTACATGCGTATCTCGCTCCAAATAGTATACGGCGCAACGCAAGAGGAAGTTCATCAGTCGGCCGAACTATCGGCCATTAAACGGCCATTAAACGGCCATTAAACGGCCATTAAACTATCGGCCGAAAAAGTGCGGAAAGCTCCAGTGGAAATACCAAGGGCTGTATTGTGGATCACGTTCAGATGGCGTTTCGTTGTAGCACACGCTCCGTCATAAATAAAACATCCATAGTCGATTTTAGAGCATACGATCGGTACATAAAGGCAAAATAGATCTGTCTGCTCCATACGAACATCTGGAGACATTGCTCATCACCTGCAGCCTCTTTGCACAATTCTTCGGAAGATCGTTGATGTGGGTGCTGTACGTTAGTCGGCGGTCCATCCAGATACCTGGCAACTTGGCAGCCGGCTTGAATGGGACATGGCGTCCGCTAAGCATAATCACTTGCACTAACTTCCTTCATATGCATTGCTACTGTCGTGCACAGTGAATGCATAATCTCAACAACAACTTTAATCTGCCACCCAAATCTCGTGCTTCTCGTTTCAGTAGCTACCAAGGCCGGAGGGGTGGGGTGGAATCCGCCCCCGCCCCCTTCGGTTCGCGTTATGCGAGAGATCATCCCACATGCGTGCTATGGCATCCACAACGCAGCGCAAATATACATCGTAAGGGATTCCACGAAAATAACATGTTTTCTGTTGCGCAATGTGTATCTGGCAGCATACATCTGGCAGCTCTCGCCGAGCGCTGCGCCGGGTGGCGCTCATTTTAATTATGCGTTGATTCTAATCAGCTGGTGACAGTCTCGGCAAAACAATCGACAAGAAACCGGTCGGGGGTCAGCGGGCGGCTGCAGACACTGACGACTGACGGCTGACGGCTGACGGCTGATTAATGTGTCGACAGACCGATCACTACATCTGGGCTCGGTGATCAGTCCGGACCACATACACAATGTGTGTACTAGGGGGACACAGGCGGGACACAGGGGGGACACAGGCGAGATACAGGGGGACACAGGCGGGACACAGGGGGACACAGGCGGGACACAGGGGGACACAGGCGGGACACAGGGGGACACAGGCGGGACACAGGGGGACACAGGCGGGACACAGGGGGACACAGGCGGGACACAGGGGGACACAGGCGGGACACAGGGGGACACAGGGGGGACACAGGAGGACTGGGGGCAGGGGATCTGAGGAACAGGGGGCACAGCTGCACAGGGGGCACAGGGGCATAGGAGAAGGGGGACACGGGGGAGCTGGGCTATGAAAAGTAGAGAAGTGGCGATCCCTCCGATAGAAAAGTGGAGCCCCTTTGAGCCCCTTTGAGGCCCTTTGAGCGGAAACGGCACCCTTACGCTGAGGCTCGAGTGAACTCTAACGCCTTCCTCGCTCAATGGATTTTCATCCAAATGCACGCGTCAAGGGACTTTGTGCTCCCATAAATATTTATGAATTCGTCCCTGGTGTGCACCGGGTTTTGCTTGGTTTGGCGCAACATTTACGGAACGTAGCAATTACACGGCTGGGAGCGATTGTGCGGAACACGCGGAACAGCAACCAAAACACGCAGAACAGCAATAAAAAACACGCGGAGCAGCACCCAAAACACGCGGAACAGAAACAAAAACACGCGAAGCAGCAGCAAAAACAACACGCGGAACAGAAACAAAAACACGCGGAACAACAGCAAAACATTCGCTGTTGGCATAGCAACACGCTTGATGGTCAGTAGCAATCAGCCAAAGCCAAGTCAAGGATGCTTCATTAGTTTTGAACGCCCTGTGTGCCTTGTGAGCTCTTTGTGGGGGTATCACTCTGGCTTAGGAAGCCGAAGCATGCTTAATTAAGTGGAGTGAGATGCTTTATGGTTATCCTTCTAGGTCCAGGTCCAGGAAAGGGGGGCATGGCCTAGTTGGCCAGGATCTTCTGAGGATATGGATGGAGACTCCATACATTGTGTGCTACTCGTTTAGCTGCTTCTCAACACTTCAAACGTTTGGCACGCATGTAGGTGTATAGAGTGTAGGTGCACGTATATAGGTGCCGAGACAATGCCAGCCTGAAGGAGTTTATCAGGGGGAAGCGTCCCTTCAGCGGCAACAGGGCCACTTTCATTTATGACGTCATTCGTTAGACATTTCCTGCGCATTTCCTGCGCCAGAATACAAGCGTACTTTCGCAGCCCTTATATCTCTGGTGGAGGTGCTGCTGTGTACGATATATTATAGGCTTTTCTGGTCTTTGGCTAGGTGCTCGAAGTAATGGGATACTGCTCTGTGGCTAAGTGTACTTCATCTTTTAGGAACAATCCTGGCATCTCGTATTTTAGTTTTCCGAAAGATGCAAAAAGGAGAGCGGAGTGGGTGCACCTGTGTGCGAGAAAGGACCGGATGAATTGAACTTGAGGACGGCTCGCATCTGTTAGAACTATTTTGAGGAAGATGACTATCATGCCTAATGAAACGGTCCATGGTCTTCAAGGCCAAGCTGTTCCTGCACAAGAATGCTATTCCGCCTGTGAACATTCCATCAAGGTAGGTAGTCATCTGTTCATTTTAAGCAATTCAAGTTCTGTGACTTGCTCTGGCAACCAGGCCCAGGCTATTTGTACCAATGCCCAAAATCGCAAGTGGGTAATTCGAATTCCATACTTATGATAAATATATATTAATATATAAATATTAAATGCGAATATTTATTTATTTATTCAATATTTCTACCTAGCAATTCACCACCTGTATTTGTTCTCCATACCTTGCTATGCAGACTGAGGTTATGTAGGTGGTGTGGTGGTGCACGCTTAGTCCTCACTGTCTGCTAGCGATGCACTGATAGATCACGGTCTCTTTATTCACTGTCCAAGGTTCGGCTATACACGCTGTTGTCTCGAGGCTTGTCCTGACGCGACTGGCCCTGTCGGGGCGGACAGTCGGGAGTGGGTCGCGCGTCCGTGGTGCCATAACCATAAACCACGGCCCACACTCCGCACATGCGACACACGCACAACAGGTAGGTTATATGGGGATTCCATAGTTAATTGCAAGACTGCAAAGCATCAGCATGACACTTTTTACTTTTGACAAGATCTTGTCAGTGTGGTGTGGCTGGTGTGGAGATTGGTGGAGGGACAGGTGCCTGGTGTGGGTGGGAAGGATAGGTTTGTTCAGCCTATATATTGTTTCCCCAAACTAGGTCAATCAACACTGCTTTTGTTCAGAAATCCTTACTTCAATTCTTGTATGTAGAAAATATAAGCAACATAATGCTACCCTGGTAGCTCAGTTGGTTAGGGTGCTGCACTGCACTGGTCTCCCCTGTCCTGATGACACAGGGTTCGATTCACTTCACATGCTCCAATTTAGCCCTGGCTGGGAGGGTCAGTTGGCAGCTAGCCTTATAAGGCTGGAGATGGGCTACCAGGTGGGCATATAGGTGCATTGATGGCCCATTAAACTTTGTTAAAATTCTGCTGTTGAACTGGAATTCATGGATCGGGTAGTGGGACCATGGTTCATGTAACAAGAGGTGGTTTTACAGCGTCAATTCGCTCCCCCGTCTAGTCGCTTTTGATCCTTCCAAGTCATTCCTGGCTTCAACTAAACATTCCAGACATGAACTAAAAAAGTACATCGCAGAACATTTAATATTGATAAGAATTGATTTCAATCTATCGGGGGTGTGTTGTGCTGTGTTTCCCCGCCACCTCCACCACACATTCCCCAAACCCCAGCCGGCTTGATGTTGTTTGAGCTACCGTCCCTAACACGAATTTATATGTGTGCGAGGTCAAAGTTTTGGGAACACCATATAGGTAAATGAGTGCTTCTAGCCAAATTAGAAAGATTACGTTGCATTTAGAAAATTAATGAGAAGACAATTTGCCCTTGGCTTCAATGACTTGTTCCGAGAGGGAACTTTTGAATGCTAATAGTAGTATAATTTTGTGCAATGTTCCACTCGAAATAGGTGCCTGTGATTGAGCCCCAAGTGGCTTCCGCTGGTCCTTAAAGCTATCTAAAGCACATTCATTCTCCTCATTCACTTCACATTCGCTTGTCCCATTCATTCTATCCTTATTAATTAATTAAATACTTGGCCCCCAAATTTTGCTCCCCCCCCCCACCCTCAGCGGTACACAAACACATATATCGACGGATCATTGCTCTATTTTTGATGGTAGGTTGGCCGAATATGTAAACCTTCCACTGCCATCATAGCTGGCCTCGCCATTATTGACAGTGTTCCTCGCCTGGATGTAGTCTTAATGCTACGAGGGGCTCATCGTACTGGCTCCGAGGGCTTATAGAAGTGCTCTGGTGTCTTTGACTGGCATACTTTAACCTTACAAAATCAGTCGATGCCGCACCGGGCCTTATTCGCCGTATACTGATACTGTGCAACCAGGTGAACGTGCTCGCGAGCGGGCATGGATCCCTACCACGTTGGGCACGTCCCCTGGCCGTCTTTATAACCTAGCCTGCCCTACGCTTTCAGCCTCGGGGCTTATGGCACGCCAAACCTGTCCGAACGTTCCCCCTCGAAACGCTACACGGCTCCGTGTCAAAACGTATAGCGAACGGGGGCGGACTCACGACCGTGCAGTGGTTTGCATTATCCTATTGTTCGGCGCCAAACTCGACGGACGCAAGGTGGGGCTCGACAGCCCATCCGATCTGCATACTGTGCCCGCCCCCATCTGCGCCCCTGGGTCACAGAGGCCAGCGGGATTTCGCAGTCAAAGAATCAGAGCATGTGCTAATGCCCCCGAAGTGTCCGTTCATCGCACCCCTTCTCGCAATTCGACATCATCCAAACGCAGATCATATATATATATAGACAACATTAATATTCTAGACAAGTTAAAAACTGGCTTTAACACTCATTACCATTACCCGGGAACGTTCTGTCCATAGGAGGGCGGCTCGCAGGTCGACTGCCTCGCTTATATGTATATTTACTTCATATGTCAAATTAATATCAGGCACATATCTAAACATCATGTGTGAAACTCTTGTGTCGGAAAGTACACACGGTACTATCTACACCTACTTGTCGGCTGTTGGTCACCCGGTCAAAGCGAAACGCGCGGCGCGCACCCCTCAGCGCCCGCGGCACGGATGCCATTTCTGTTCTGGATGTAAATACTCTCCCCTCCGTCTACCTGATCGCCGAGGTATTTACTATGCTACCGTTCGGGGAGGGTCGTATCCTGTCGTCATCGAGTTGCGTTATTTCCCACGGAGGGTCACTGACTCGGCCATCGGCATCCGACCTCAATGCTATCTGGGTTATCACGAAAGTTACGCCACTGAACACACGGCTAGATGGCGCCCCTATAGTTTTTTTTAGTGATTTTTGAATGAGCTTGCACCACGGCGGGTAGATAGGCTATAATATCACTTCTTTATCTCCGGTTAATGTGATGGTCGAACGCTTTGGACGAGGAGGCAAAAACATGTATATTGCAAGCACAGTTTTCAACGTGCTTACTGTCAGACCGAACGATAATCATTTTCACGATCCATTCTGGCCCGGGGGCGGTGGCCAGGCGGATGTTGCGCGTACAGTTTTCAACGTTCGGCACATTGCGCTGAGCGATGGTCATTTTCACGACCCACGCAGCCCAGGGTCACAAGAGGATGTGAGGATCCGATGTGTGCACAGTACCCCTGATCGTTATTTCAAGCTATACCCCTTTCTTTATCCCAAGTGTTACCTTTCACCGCTAATCCTGCACGTCAAAGGCTGGGCAACTGCTCCGTGTCTCTGCTAAGGCCACCACATAATTTCTATGCATAATTTAATATATTTACATTTATATACACCGCATCACATTACGCCCACGCACTGCTTACACACACACCACTCGCAATCTCCCACCTCTCCATTCTTGCACGCGACATACTTCCTCCCGATACATACCTACATACTTTGCCCTCCTATACTAGGCGTGCGACGTTGGCTCCACCGGCCATGTCACACATACCGCACACATCACATAGTCTAATTGCCTCCCCCCCCCCCCAAGATGAGTCGCTCCTTTCAACAATGAATTAGGTTGTGGGGGAAATAGCTGTGATAGAAAATAGGCCGGTTTGGAAGAAGGAACAAGGCATGGCAGACCGATGGCACTCACATGTTAGTTGCTCGGCTGGCCTCTTCGGTCGTCTCCACGCTGCCTGAGCTCCGTGAGTGAGAGACTGCCCGAGTACGAGAGTCTCCGAGCGAAAGCGAGATCGAGAGAGCTCGTCCCAGAGAGAGTGTGACGTGATGAGTGACGTGATGGCGGGGGTGGGGGCAGAGCCGGCGGTGATTTTTTACGAGTGATCCATTTAAACGTGCGCTCTTTGATTCCAAAATTAGATAGTGTAAATCAGCTAATCAGTGACGGCGATATTGATGTCTTCTGCTTTTCGGAAACGCATTTGTCTTCAAACCATCCAGATGAAGCCATCTGCATACCCGGTTTTTACATCAAGAGAGCCGATAGACACTGCGATGAGGAGCGGACGTCCACAGAGAGTTGGGGTGGCGTCGCCATCGCCGTCCGAGAGTGCTACGGAGTCCAGCTACTGACACCCCCTCCCGGACCACTTCGCTCCGGCCTCGAGTCCCTTTGGATCCGGGTGAAGCTCCGGCGTGATACCTCTGTCATCGTAGGCTGCCTCTACCGCCCGCCCAATGGAACCGTAGGTGCTGATCTGGATGATTTGGAGCACCAAATTGACTTCGCAACTAGCCATGGATTGCCTTTATTCGCGATTGGGATGTGAATATCGATTTGTTAGACGCTTCAAAACCGGGGGTTGAACGTTTCAACACCATTTTGAACGACTTGTGTCTGCATCAACACGTGAAGAAGCCCACGCGCGTACAGACTGTAAACCTCCGGGATGGCACACGGCGCACTTCAAAAACGCTTCTCGACATCGCGATCTCCAACGCCACCGACACAATTTTGGCTTGTGACGTCATGGAGGTGCACATCAGTGACCACCGGGCAGTCACAGTCACAGCTACAATAAACCGTCCGTCGTTTCAACGCCAAAAGATCACTTTTCAGCGCACCCGTCACCTCCTCCCTGGTCAGCTGCCCCTAGCTTTTCTCATGGTGGACTGGTCTGGCCTGTATGAGGCCAACACAGTTGACGGCAAGTGGGACGCATGGTTGAACATCTGGAAATGCGTCATGGATGCTCACTGCCCTACCGTCACGAAGTTCGCGAATCGCCGCTCAGTGCCACCCTGGATCGCTGAGAATGCTGACCTCCGCGCCCTGACCCTTCGACGTGACTGGGCTCACAGCCAAGCGGACCGATCCGGGAGTGACGAGGATTGACAACTCTACCATGAGCTAAATCAACGGACCTCCACTGAGCTCGTGGTCGCCAAAAACCGTTTCTTCGATCGGACTTTGGAAGAAAATGGCAACGTCTGGCCGCATGTTCGACGTCATCTCTTTCAGAAGAAGACAACTCCACCATCAACTGAACCATCACGTTCCAACCAGGAGAAGGAGTTGTTCGCTGACGACCAAAACCGGCATTTTTCTTCAACTGGCAAGCGCGTGGCTGCTGCTTTGCATTCTTTAGGCGATTTAGGCCCAAATACAGCGCATCAACCTCGCCCTCCGCGCGTTGTTAGCTCAGCATTCAAGCTGAAGCCCGCCACTCTTCCCGAACTCTCTCATGCCCTGCGTGATTTAAATCCTACCAGTGCTCGTGGTAACGACAATGTGTCCCTGAAATTGCTCAATATGTCGTTTCCTTCGGTGTGTGTACATATTTTGCACATAATCAACTTTAGTTTATCGTCATGTACTTTTCCGGAACTGTGGAAGTTGGCTGAAATCGTACCAATCTTCAAGAAAGGCTGCCCTGACGATCCCAAGTGTTATAGGCCCATCTCGATCTTGAGTAACGTGTCAAAACTGTGCGAGAAGATAGTAGTCAACCAGCTCACTGCGTATCTCCACCGAAATTGTCTTCTTAACAACTCGCAACATGCCTATCGACCACTTCACTCTACTGAAACTGCCCTTGCTGATGTAGTAGCTTATGTCACAAATTGCATCGAAAGGCGCCGCGTTTGTCTGCTCGCATCAGTCGATTTGTCTAGTGCCTTCGATTGCGTGTCTCATAGCCGACTCTTGACCAAATTAGAGTGGTACGGCATCGACAGCTCTTGGTTTAGATCTTACCTTTCAAATCGCAGACAGGTAGTTCGGCCCGGAAGACTTGTATGCAACGTATCCTGTGGTGTTCCACAAGGAAGTTTGTGTGGTCCAATTCTGTTTTTGTTGTACACAAATGATCTTCTCTCACACATAGGTGATGTCTTTAAAGTCGTTGCTTATGCTGACGACACACAGGCGATGTTGTCATCTAAATTGGAGGACATAATGTATGCCAAACGCCGTCTCGAATCGTGCTTGGAAACTATGTGCTCGTGGTACCGTGTAAATCTTCTCAAGCTCAACCCATCTAAAACGCAATTTGTGATTTTTGGTTCTCGCCAGATGATCGCGCGGCTGCCTAGCATCAGCCTCTCTGTTCTTGGATCGGATATTTCACGTGTCTCATCTATCAAAAACCTGGGTGTGACCATGGACGAATCGTTAACATGGAGTGAACAAATTGGCGATATTGCTAAGAAATGTAACCGCATTATCTTTCCTCTAGCCAAGCATGTACGTTCTCTTACTGAAGAAACGCTGTGGAAGTTAGTGCTTGCACTGGTTTTCCCCCATGTAATGTACTGTTGCTCAATCTGGTCTGCTGCATGTGACACCGAGCGCGTGCGAATCCAAAAAGTCATAATGAGGGCGGCTTGGATCATAACTAGGACCTCTCGCTATGGTCATATATCGCATGTTATTGAGCGGTTAGGCTGGCCTAGCTTACAACGCTTTGTCGACATTAGGGATTGCTCACTGGTTTATCTTGCAGTGCATCACTCGGGAGCACCTGAAACCCTGCGTGATCTTGTGACATTGAGAAGTGATGTCAGCTCTCGATCTACGCGATCAACACCGTTTTCAGTAGAGCGCCCACGCCTGAAAACTTCTTTTGCGCAATGCTCTTTCATGTACCGTGCTGCAGTTCTTTGGAACAGTCTCCCCGAGGAAGTTAGGGCCGAGAATATGCGACTGGCTTTTAAGTTTAAGCTGAAGGAGGCGCTGACAAGAGCTGTACGTGGGAATATTTGAGTATTGTATGCATGTGTTTTTAATGTTTTAGTAGCCTCCTGTCCCACCCCATTTTTTAAGCATTTTTGACATTTGATACTGAGTGTCTCTTGGTACCAATACAAGGATTGATTGATTGAGTGTCTCCGAGCGAGAGTGAGCTCGAGCGCGAGAGCGTCCCCGCGAGAGTGAGACCGTTTTTTGTTCTCTGCCTTCCAGTTTTTCTTCGCTGGGCTGTAGCCCCGCCTCCTCCACTCTTGGCTACTCCCAGGGCTCCGGATTGTATTCTTTCTCTTGATTGGTGGAAGTGCTTTTCTTTTTCTTCCCCTTAGGCCGTATGTATGGCGAAGCCGCCTGGGGCTGTCAGGGCGGTCTGTATGTCTGGAAATTTCCACTGACTTCACCGGTGTCACCGACCTCACAGCTGGCCGGCCTTTCTCCTTATGTCGATCGGGATCGGCTTGTCATGAGAGCATTCTTGTTGTTGACTGGTTGGGACGTGGTAGCGGGCCAGAACGAGGTGATTAACCTGGGTTCGGCGCTTAATTGCTCCAGAGTTTTCGCTCCCGCCATTAATCCGCACAGGCGCGCGCTGGTCGGGTCCAGTCGGGCGGATAAAAAGCACGCAGTGGGAAGTGACAGCTGGTGGCTGGGATCTGACCGCGCGTCTTGCAGCCTGGTCGGGTATGAAAATATTGAAAAGTGCATGCCGAAAAAATGTAAGCTTTCTTACATAATGTCTATAATTAATGCTTTAATTATGAAACTTGGATGCACAATGTACACACACTACTGCCAGCCTTTCTATTTTATCTGTCAACCTGGGATTGAATCAATGGACGTTTTCATCTTGAAAACGAAGCATTCTCTTTTGCCGTGATATATTACACGCCCGCCTTGTTTTCTGATTGCAGTGATCTCTGAAGTTGAGGACGGAGCCGAAGACGCAGTAGACGACGTCCCAACGCTGCTTCAGCCTACCACAGATGTGCAGATTTTGACGCCTCTGGAGAAAGTCTGCCGGCTGCAGAGAAAGGTGGATCGCTTGCAGCGGATCTGTCGTCAGAGACGTCTGACGTGGCGGCGACAGAAGTCTGATCTGCTCCGCCGCAACGGCATTCTGGCGAAGAAGGCCACGACTGTGGACCAGCTCCTGGAAGCGGGAGTGTTGTCGGCAGAGCAGGTGCGCCAAGCGGCCACCGGGCGCCGAACCTGTCGGGGGGCCAAGGCCGTCGCCAGAGCGCTGGGCCTGCGCTGTATTTCGAAGAAGGCCTTCGCGTACGTCAGCAACCTGCTGAAGCTCCCACTGCCGTCCATGACGACGCTCTCACGCTGGACACGCTCCTTCACCGTCACACCGGGAGTGATGGAGGCTGCCGCCGCGGTTCTGGAGGCGGCCGTGTAGACCATGGAGCCCATTCAGCGCCTCTGCGTCATATCGTTTGACGAGATGGGGCTGGACAGCACACACTGGTAAAGGAACAAAGCAGCAACAAGCAGCAACAAATTCATACCTGCGCTTGTTGAGGTGAAAATATCATCATGAGATGAGAGAGAAGCCGTGGTTATTGGTAATTACCATTACATGGGGCTTTCAATACATAAATAGTGATTTTGGACCCTTGGATATTGTTTAGTTAAATAGATTGCGAGCGAACATCATGGTAAAACTCATCTCCATCTTTCATTGTTAGCCTGTCATTTCCTTAGCCTAGCGCCACTGCGCGCCGCCGTTTCCGCGTTATTTTGGAAAACCTCAGGGTGAGGTTGAAATTTACCCCCCACCTCATCCGACCGCGTGTTAATTAGAAACCTCTCCCATCCTTTCATAGGAGAGTCTGGGTCTTTGCGGACCCGCCCCACCTCATCAAGCTGATGGGAGCCCACACTATGGCGGAGAACGGTGGCCTGCTGGTGCCCAAGACTGACGGCGGTGCAACCCTGCTCAGCCGTCAGTGCTTTGAGGAGCTGCTGGCGCTGGACAACGATGAGCTGAGGCTTTGTCCCAAGCTCACGCGGTTCCACCTGGAGGTAAGAAGGGGATTCGAAGCAACTCATACTGCTTGCCTAACCTGCATGGACGTCAAGTTTTTTGTATCAAATCTTCTGAAGATATGAAAATTACAACTATATAATATAGGAGCAAGTAACTATTTTTTCGGCGCTCAGTGGTAAAATGGACGGGGAATCCAATTCAAGACATGAAATAATTTCAGGGTGACTGTACACTTAGTCATCCTAGGCAAACTCAGGACAATGACCTCAAAGGACATAGGAAAGGATAATGACCTACCTCATCCTGTTGGTGCAGTCCCCAATTACCCTATTATATCCAACATTCGTCATTTCGGCTCGCCATGTTGTGCTAAGCTGCGTGAAGCCATGACTTTGCTGAACAAAATGGGAGGTTCTCCCTTTTGTGATGTGATTGCTCCGTGACCTTGCATAACCTCAACAATCTTACTAGAATTTCTGAAAAGGATGAAAATAATCTGTCAGGTACCAGAAGTAAGAATGGGTTCCGTTGAGCAGTCCGGATAATCCGCGGAAACCCCTAGGGCCCGAGGATAGTGGCCCGGTTCGTCCGGCCAGTTTCGGCTGTCGGTGCTGGAATGGTGACCCGGCCTGTCGCCGAGTCGCCACTCATCACCGAGACACCGGCGTTGGCAGTGTGCCTTTCGCCGCGGGCGTTCGACCGGCTATTGGTCTCTGAGTGGTGAGGCCATGTGCAATGAATAGTGTCGGCCTGTACAGTGTGATAATGGGGCGAATGCAATGCGATAGCGATACTCTGAGGACGGACGGGCAAGTCAGTATGTAGCCGTAAGCCGAGTGTATGGCGATAGGCATGAGGTCGGTCAACTTTGCGCTCAATGACGCGGTGTCACAATGAGGATGCGGTAGTTGTTACCAAGGGTAGTGAACGTAATGGAGGACAACAGGGCTCGTGCCCACAAAGTAGTGGCGGTTTTCGTGTGGCGCCACGGTCTGGGACATATTACCCTCGCTCGGTTACGGCTGTCAGTGCTGGAACCGTGATCCGACCTGTCGTCGAGTCGGCGAGACCTGGCGTTAGCAGTGCGCCGACCTCGGTGGGCGGCATATAAATTGGACTGGACGGCGAGTATGGTACGGTGGATTTCAAACACTGCCTTCCTTTCATATTGGTTTGCTCGTGGTCGTGACATAACTGTGTCTGTAGGTTCCATGTGTGCTTCACGAATCTTTCATGTTGTGTTTTGAAGCTCTGCTTGGTCATATGTGCAATTGGCGCGCGTCGTTCAACCACACCTTCCTAATGACGCTGACGCCGCGACATGTGGGACGTCCCAGCGGCATTTTACATTTATCGAGCATTGAGTAGATGCTATAGATAGTAGCGATGTAATTGGTGGGTTATTGTACAAGGAATTACTTTGTTAGTTATTCTCTGAAGTTGTATTCGCCTCTTCGCGTACCCATGGTATGACCTTCGTGCAAGGGAACAATAGCATATGTTACAATATGTCCCGATCTAAAAATTCAGACGTCAGAAAGTTCAGAAATGCCGATTTACCGTTCGGGGCTATAAATAGCGATACGATTGTGTTCTCGTTCAAGTTTGATATTCGTCAAATCCTTGCAGGAAGACAAATGCATTGAGCACAGTTGTGTTGCTTAAAATCGTCTGTGCTAGGTACACATACAAAAGTAGTTTTGCCAGGCCATAGTTTGTCTCCGTCGATATTCCACCATGTGAAGGCAAAACTACGTATGTGACATAGAGCCGGACCAAACGATCATGCGTTGTATCTCGGTGCATATTGTGGTAGGCAAAATTGAGGTGCGCTGGTTGAAGACAAAAAGAGGTGCACTGGACCGCCTTACTCAATGTGTCGAATTAGCAGAGGTGCACGGGACCGCCGGACTCGGAGGTGTCTAAGGAGCAGAGGTGCACCGGACTGCCCGATTCGAAGGTGTCGAATGGGCAAAGGTGCACGGTACCGCCGTACTCGAAGGTGTCATTGAGCAGAAATGCACGGGACCGCCCGACTCGAAGGTGTCGAATGAGCAGAAGC
Organism: Ashinkailepas kermadecensis; assembly: GCA_034440615.1. Classification (NCBI taxonomy): domain Eukaryota; kingdom Metazoa; phylum Arthropoda; class Thecostraca; family Neolepadidae; genus Ashinkailepas; species Ashinkailepas kermadecensis. Next base: position 97,531 of record JAOTOM010003320.1, read on the forward strand.
GCACGGAACCGCCGTACTCGAAAATGTCGAATGGGCAGAGGTGCGGAGGACTTCAGCACTCGAAAGTGTCGGATGGGCAGAAGTACACGAGGCTACCGTACTTGGAGGTTTTCCAATGGTGACGGAACAACTAACATGTAGCACTGAGAATGTTCGCTGCCCTATGGCACTGGACACAATGTGCTAATCTTACGTCGGGGGAATATTTAAACCACGAGCTATTTCTCGCGCGTTCATGTGTTTTTGACTAGCTTGACACATCCTGTAAGCAAATGCGACGAAAAATGTGGCTCAGTTTGGCACCATACAAGACGTTCCAGATTATCGCTTATTCGCTCTCTGCCGCTAAAGTTTCAGCATCTCGAGCACTAGAAAGAGGCATGTGGCCGCCGTGATGACATGCGTCTTTTTGCCGTGCAGGTCCATGCGACAAAAAAATAAAGATAACATGTGTTTTGCCATGGCATGTGAAACAATATCACGAAATGCGACACATACGTCTTGACGCGAATGCTAATTTGTTTTATACGTCCTTTGACCGTTATATATATATGTCGTTCCCCACAGGCGTATTTTTTAAAGAAAAAAATGTTCTTCGAAATAGTATGTTACCTAAACATGAGTATGGTATTTTTTTTTCGCCATTGGCGTCTACAAAATAGCTATCGAATGGTGTAGAAAGTCGCTTTCGGCCAAACATGTCACATGCGTCTTTTTTCCTTTGCACGGCAGTGATGGCAGTGGATACTTGTTTGCATAGCCAAAAATCCAGTCGGGAAAGGTAACCAGGGAGAGATGAAAACTAATCCGGACTATCAAATTCTCAATACAACTGTTTTCGTGATCTTTGTACTCAAACTACGAAAGCGTTACTGAGGATCACAGTGGATAGTTCTGAACCCTGATAGCGATGTCGATATAGCCTATGTCTGCAATCTGGACAATTCGTTGAACTTTAAACAACATTGAATACAATTTGTTACATTTAGAACTGGCCTTATTTTACCTGTGTTGACCTTGAGATGTCATGGTGACTTGGAGAACTTGGAAGAACAATTGGTCAATTTACCCGTTCGGTGTGCGTCGTCCGCTTAGCATCCCATTAGATTCACCGCGGGGGTTGAGCTTACTTTTCCGGGACAGCTGCCACTCCCCCTTGTTACCAGAAGTTAGCTATAGGCCTGTGGCACTGCGTGTCCATTATCGACCTTTATATCCTCCTACGGGGTGCTGTTTTCTGGAAATTATTGGGGGACACAATACATGAAGGCAATGGGAGAACTGAAATGGATGGGGGGGGGGGGGTACACTCCATAGGGTCCCATGTTAGAAGTTGAAATTATTGGTCGGGAGAAGGCAAGATTGAATGGACAAGTGTCTCATCAAAGGTGCATCAAACAAAACCCTTGAATCCTTCCCATAATTTGCATAAGTTCCACCCCACATTCCTTCATTATGAGCATTCGTCGATGGAAAAAGCCATGGAACAGTGCCAGCTGGGGACGAAGCCTGCGTGGTGTGATGACCTGTTTCGGCTCGTATATCGGGTTTCAGATATGTTTCAGGTAAAAACGGTCGTTAGATTTTTCATAGAGAAAGATGTGTTCTTCGTTTTATGGCTATAGCTCTATTTCTTTAAAAATATCACATTATAAGTTACCCATGAAAAGCATTGCGGACAATGAGGACTTTGGCTATTGAAAACATGTGACGTCACGAAAGGTTCGAATCGCCAGACGGTTGTACCTTATGTAAAGGGCCTTGGAGTTGATGGAATGTGTTTATATTATGTCGAATGTGTGATGTGCTTATGATATGCTCAATGTGCTTATTTAATACAACGAAGAATGGCTCTTAGATGCTCCTGGGTTTTAGACATTGCGTGTAAAGAAAGCATACGACCTTCAATATACCAGGAGGTGCTGAGTTGACATCAAAAGTAACGTTAAGGATTATACTTTATTACTCAACGTTTCGGCCAGGGGCCATCGTCAGGAGTGATATAAAAATGTCAAGTTTAGCAATTGAAAAAAAAAAGCACGCGAGAAAAAAAGCGTGCAAAAGACACGTGGAATGCAGAAACGCCTCCTCAGTGGTGCAGACACTTAAAGAAACTCCAAACCAGAAACAAACTATGTCAAGATAGAATCCTCTGAGGAAGCCCGAGCCGATGGTCCACATACATATCGATACATACACTCACGCACATATATAGACATAGATCCAATATAACGCGTAATACATAAAATATAATTTGTTTATGTAATTTAAGTGATATACCAAGACGTCGTTTGCGTGTTTAGTTGCGGCCGTAGATTACGTATGTGTAGAGATTCGAGGACCTTTAGATCAGCGTTGTCCCTGGCTGTTGCTAGAATTTCTACTTTGAAGTTTGTGTTAGTGTCGCTGTGTTCCATGTTAGAATGTTTGTCGATCATGTGTTCGCCTAAAGGTGTGTATGCTCTTCGAAGTCTGGCATCTCCCAAGTGCTCATTGTACCTATCCCTGATACTACGTTTGGTTTCACCGACATAAAATATTCCAAGACAGCGGTTGCACGTTATTTTATAAACTACGTTTTTTCGCGTGCATCTACCTTTGAGCCCGTTGATACAGGTGTGGCACGTTCTTCTACCAGCAGGGCATGGCGGAATTTCAGGGCTGAGCGGACCAGGTAAGATTTCAGCGTAGGTCCGCTAGTCCAGGCTACCCTAACATGGTTTAGATGAGACGAACGGATGGCTGCGTTTACCTGTCGACATAGTTGGTCATCGACAAATGGAAGTCTCATGTAAACATAGTTGGGATTACTACCCGCTCGATGCCGACGTTGCCCACTTATCCTACTCCTGTTGTGAGGGTGAACAGCACGAGCGGCGGAGTGTACCCGATGTGCTGGGTATCCGTTTTCCAGGAAAAGAGTTGTCATCTTCGCAAGGCTCCGCTCGCATGAAATAGTATCGGAGGAGACTCGTGCTGCTCTCCTCATTTGGGATGTTAAAACGGCCTTTTTAGTAGCCATCGGGTGGGCCGAATCATAGTGCAAGATGATGGGGGCTGCCATAGGTTTAAAGTACAGTTCGGTGGTGTAGCTCCCATCAGTCTGAACTACAAACAACGTATCAAGGAAAGGAATCGAACTGCTATGACCAGTGTGTTCTAAGGTGAACTTGATGCTGGAGTGTTGTTGGTTAATTTCTGCAAAGAAGTCGAGCAGAGAGGCCAAGCCATGTGTCCAAACACCAAAAATATCGTCTATATATCTCATGTAGAGAGCTGGTTTCAAATCATACGAAGCTAAGAAGATCGACTCAAGGCGGTGCATGAAAGCAATCGCTAAAGGAGGTCCACATCGGTTACCCATAGCCACTCCTTTTGTTTGCTTGTACATGGAGTTACCGAAACGTATGAGGTTATTGCTGAAAATATGTGTTAGTAATTTCACACAGTCCTGTACCCCAATCCCGAAAAGACAAATGTCATCCAGATTGTCCTCGATTAGACGAATCACAGCATCTATTCCCTCCTTTATCGGAATGCTGCCATATAGATTTTTCACGTCCATGGTGAAAACAATACTGCCTTCCGGAAGTTTGGTAGGGAACGTTTCTTTCACCCTCTGTAGGTACGACTCCGTGTTTGTCAGATGGACGGGAACCAACGCTAGTATCTGGACCAGAATCTTGCTCAAGAACCAAGATAACTTGTCTAGGGGGTCACCACTCGCCGACACTATAGGGCGCAGTGGAACCTCTAGTTTGTGGTTTTTGGGGAGCCCGTATAATTCCGCTGTGCGGCTGGAATGAGGAAGGAGAGATAACACTATGTCTTTATGTAACTTCCCTGATAAAGTTTCCTTGATAATAGTACATGTTTCAATTTTGAGACGTTTGGTAGGGTTTGGTTGGGAAGAAATGCTCTGATAATCGTCCGTTATTTTACTGGCCTTTTCAATGTAATCCGTTTTGTTTAGCACGACGAATCCTTTGCATTTATCTGACGGCTTTACTATTACATTATCGTTGTTTTTCATTTCCCGCAGTACTTCCCTCTGTTTCGCATAATTGTCCGACCTTTTGTTCGATGCTTTGTTGTGATATTTATATGCTTTTAGAACTTTTGTTTTCAAATCTTTCAACTCAGATTCGAATTGAATTGTGGCTCTCGGTGGTTGGTATGCAGGAGTGTCGGGAAACATGGGGCGAAGCTTTGAATGACCTGTGCTAGAGGTGCTTTGTGATAAGCCTGCCCGCGGTACCTGAGGTACAGTTTACTGTTTTGTCTCCCTCACATTCCTCCACCGCAAACCATAGATCGCCCTTTCTACGCCTGATTCTGCCTTTTCCAAGCAGCTACGATCTACTTTTTGAGCTAACGCAAAATTGGGGCCTTTGTCAAGCAATCCCAATATATCTGAGTGTAGAGGTAACTAACTTAGATTAGACGTGCGATTTGTACGATATTGTTCAGTGCCATCGCCGTTGGTGTCCGTACCGTGGGTGCCAGAAGTAATGCAACTACCCGAGCTTTCTCCACTGGTAGCCGCGTGGTGAAGTAAATTATTTTTATCCGGGAGTGGCGTAGGTGGTTGGTACGATGAATGTGTACCTAGGTGAAGTTCGTCCTCTTGTGGTGCGCTGCGGACGGCTGCTGGCCTCACGCCGCAGTTTCTGACTCCAGAAACAACGCTGGAGATCGTCAAACACAGAGACCACCAACGCATGACCAAAGCCCACCCAAAGCTCCAAACAGTCACAACGCTGGGCACGAACACACTAAACAACGAAGCGCACCAGACCCTGTCCGCACAGCAGCGAAAATCGACAACACTACGTGGTGAAGCACCAACATCACTACAAACAGCTGTTTTCACTGGGCCGCAGTGTTTGTCCTCCTCCGACTCCTCAGGCAAGAGATGACTGGTTTCTAGGGGTAGTGAAGTGGAGTCCCTAGAGCTCTGATTGGGCCGAAGCGTCGAACTGGAGACTTCTTCTTCCGTTGCTGCAACACTTGAGGAAACAGGAGACTCGATCTTCTGGGCATTTTCAGGCAAGCGACTTGGACACGGTACCTGCAGGAGGGTACTTCCCGGAAGACAAGTGCTTGACAGAGTCCCGTGCCCTGGTGCAAGCCCACGGCCACCAGGACTCCACTTCACTACCCCTAGAAACCAGTCATCTCTTGCCTGAGGAGTCGGAGGAGGACAAACACTGCGGCCCAGTGAAAACAGCTGTTTGTAGTGATGTTGGTGCTTCACCACGTAGTGTTGTCGATTTTCGCTGCTGTGCGGACAGGGTCTGGTGCGCTTCGTTGTTTAGTGTGTTCGTGCCCAGCGTTGTGACTGTTTGGAGCTTTGGGTGGGCTTTGGTCATGCGTTGGTGGTCTCTGTGTTTGACGATCTCCAGCGTTGTTTCTGGAGTCAGAAACTGCGGCGTGAGGCCAGCAGCCGTCCGCAGCGCACCACAAGAGGACGAACTTCACCTAGGTACACATTCATCGTACCAACCACCTACGCCACTCCCGGATAAAAATAATTTACTTCACCACGCGGCTACCAGTGGAGAAAGCTCGGGTAGTTGCATTACTTCTGGCACCCACGGTACGGACACCAACGGCGATGGCACTGAACAATATCGTACAAATCGCACGTCTAATCTAAGTTAGTTACCTCTACACTCAGATATATTGGGATTGCTTGACAAAGGCCCCAATTTTGCGTTAGCTCAAAAAGTAGATCGTAGCTGCTTGGAAAAGGCAGAATCAGGCGTAGAAAGGGCGATCTATGGTTTGTGGTGGAGGAATGTGAGGGAGATAAAACAGTAAACTGTACCTCAGGTACCGCGGGCAGGCTTATCACAAAGCACCTCTAGCACAGGTCATTCAAAGCTTCGCCCCATGTTTCCCGACACTCCTGCATACCAACCACCGAGAGCCACAACTCAATTCGAATCTGAGTTGAAAGATTTGAAAACAAAAGTTCTAAAAGCATATAAATATCACAACAAAGCATCGAACAAAAGGTCGGACAATTATGCGAAACAGAGGGAAGTACTGCGGGAAATGAAAAACAACGATAATGTAATAGTAAAGCCGTCAGATAAATGCAAAGGATTCGTCGTGCTAAACAAAACGGATTACATTGAAAAGGCCAGTAAAATAACGGACGATTATCAGAGCATTTCTTCCCAACCAAACCCTACCAAACGTCTCGAAATTGAAACATGTACTATTATCAAGGAAACTTTATCAGGGAAGTTACATAAAGACATAGTGTTATCTCTCCTTCCTCATTCCAGCAGCACAGCGGAATTATACGGGCTCCCCAAAAACCACAAACTAGAGGTTCCACTGCGCCCTATAGTGTCGGCGAGTGGTGACCCCCTAGACAAGTTATCTTGGTTCTTGAGCAAGATTCTGGTCCAGATACTAGCGTTGGTTCCCGTCCATCTGACAAACACGGAGTCGTACCTACAGAGGGTGAAAGAAACGTTCCCTACCAAACTTCCGGAAGGCAGTATTGTTTTCACCATGGACGTGAAAAATCTATATGGCAGCATTCCGATAAAGGAGGGAATAGATGCTGTGATTCGTCTAATCGAGGACAATCTGGATGACATTTGTCTTTTCGGGATTGGGGTACAGGACTGTGTGAAATTACTAACACATATTTTCAGCAATAACCTCATACGTTTCGGTAACTCCATGTACAAGCAAACAAAAGGAGTGGCTATGGGTAACCGATGTGCACCTCCTTTAGCGATTGCTTTTATGCACCGCCTTGAGTCGATCTTCTTAGCTTCGTATGATTTGAAACCAGCTCTCTACATGAGATATATAGACGATATTTTTGGTGTTTGGACACATGGCTTGGCCTCTCTGCTCGACTTCTTTGCAGAAATTAACCAACAACACTCCAGCATCAAGTTCACCTTAGAACACACTGGTCATAGCAGTTCGATTCCTTTCCTTGATACGTTGTTTGTAGTTCAGGCTGATGGGAGCTACACCACCGAACTGTACTTTAAACCTATGGCAGCCCCCATCACCTTGCACTATGATTCGGCCCACCCGATGGCTACTAAAAAGGCCGTTTTAACATCCCAAATGAGGAGAGCAGCACGAGTCTCCTCCGATACTATTTCATGCGAGCGGAGCCTTGCGAAGATGACAACTCTTTTCCTGGAAAACGGATACCCAGCACATCGGGTACACTCCGCCGCTCGTGCTGTTCACCCTCACAACAGGAGTAGGATAAGTGGGCAACGTCGGCATCGAGCGGGTAGTAATCCCAACTATGTTTACATGAGACTTCCATTTGTCGATGACCAACTTTGTCGACAGGTAAACGCAGCCATCCGTTCGTCTCATCTAAACCATGTTAGGGTAGCCTGGACTAGCGGACCTACGCTGAAATCTTACCTGGTCCGCTCAGCCCTGGAAATTCCGCCATGCCCTGCTGGTAGAAGAACGTGCCACACCTGTATCAACGGGCTCGAAGGTAGATGCACGCGAAAAAACGTAGTTTATAAAATAACGTGCAACCGCTGTCTTGGAATATTGTATGTCGGTGAAACCAAACGTAGTATCAGGGATAGGTACAATGAGCACTTGTGAGATGCCAGACTTCGAAGAGCATACACACCTTTAGGCGAACACATGATCGACAAACATTCTAACATGGAACACAGCGACACTAACACAAACTTCAAAGTAGAAATTCTAGCAACAGCCAGGGACAACGCTGATCTAAAGGTCCTCGAATCTCTACACATACGTAATCTACGGCCGCAACTAAACACGCAAACGACGTCTTGGTATATCACTTAAATTACATAAACATAAATTATATTTTATGTATTACGCGTTATATTGGATCTATGTCTATATATGTGCGTGAGTGTATGTATCGATATGTATGTGGACCATCGGCTCGGGCTTCCTCAGAGGATTCTATCTTGACATAGTTTGTTTCTGGTTTGGAGTTTCATTAAGTGTCTGCACCACTGAGGAGGCTTTTCTGCATTCCACGTGTCTTTTGCACGCTTTCTTTCTCGCGTGCTTTTTTTTTTTTTTCAATTGCTAAACTTGACATTTTTATATCACTCCTGACGATGGCCCCTGGCCGAAACGTTGAGTAATAAAGTATAATCCTTAACGTTACTTTTGATGTCAACTCAGCACCTCCTGGTATATTGAAGGTCGTATGCTTTCTTTACACGCAATGTGCTTATGTTATGTCGAGTGCTTGCGAGTTTGAAGAAACCTCAACTGAAGAAAACAAAAGTTGCACCGACGGATTAACCAACATTACAACACCGACAAATTAATCAACCCTACGACACCGGCAAATTGAACAACACTACGACACCAATATCACACGACGACCTTTCCTCGATGATTATAAAAAAAACAGTCGAAAGTTACTTTGATCTTGATGTATATTCGAGTACAACCCTTCGTCAAACCACAAAAAAAAAACATTTTTATATTATGAATTTTTATATCATCAAAAATTACCAATATTATCAATTGCTTATTTTTGTGGTTTGACGAAGGGTTGTACCCGAATATACACCAAGATCAAAGTAACTTTCGACTGTTTTTTGTTCTAATCATCGAGGAAAGGTCATCGTGTGATATTGATGAAATGACATGTTCCTCGCCAGAGCGCTAAATAATTTAAATAATACTACGACACCAACAAATTAACCAACACTACGACACCGACAACTTAACCAACACCACGACGCCGACAAATTAACCAACACTACGACGCCGATAAATTAGCCAACACCACCAAATGCATTGAGGCGTGCAATAATGGCGACATTCGGAGACAGCTTGACGGCCCTGTGAAGGGGTGCAAGGGGGTCTTAGAAGTGACATTGGCTATGTCCTTCCACCTGCTGAAGCAATGCTGCTTCGGGCTTGGCCCTGCGGATAATTTTCACGGGAAACACCAGGGACTGAAAGAGAGAAATACTCCAACAGGCGTGCATAATCAGGGCGCAGGAACGCCTCAACCTATTTGAAAGCAGTTTCTTTATCGCATCCATCGCCCTTAAAACCGTTCATAAGCGCCGGTAAGAACACGGATAATTATCAGGTCACTCGCCCCGCTCTGACCTTCAACGATGAACACATTCACCAACAGCTTGTCAACAAGTGAAGCTAAACCAGGGGCGCTGACAAAGCTTTCAGGCCTCGCAAACAATCTCTACACTACGGGGGGGGGGTCACGTGACACGACACAGTAGAGGGGTAATGTGACACTTCTCAGCAGGGGTCACGTGACACGACACAGTAGAGGGGTAATGTGACACTTCTCAGCAGGGGTCACGTGACACGACACAGTAGAGGGGTAATGTGACACTTCTCAGCAGGGGTCACGTGACACGACACAGTAGAGGGATAATGTGACACTTCTCAGCAGGGTCACGTGACACGACACAGTAGAGGGGTAATGTGACACTTCTCAGCAGGGGTCACGTGACACGACACAGTAGAGGGGTAATGTGACACTTCTCAGCAGGGTCACGTGACACGACACAGTAGAGGGGTAATGTGACACTTCTCAGCAGGGGTCATGTGACACGACACAGTAGAGGGGTAATGTGACACTTCTCAGCAGGGGTCATGTGACACGACACAGTAGAGGGGTAATGTGACACTTCTCAGCAGGGTCACGTGACACGACACAGTAGAGGGTAATGTCACACTTCTCAGCAGGGGTCACGTGACACGACACAGTAGAGGGGTAATGTGACACTTCTCAGCAGGGGTCACGTGACACGACACAGTAGAGGGGTAATGTGACACTTCTCAGCAGGGGTCACGTGACACGACACAGTAGAGGGGTAATGTGACACTTCTCAGCAGGGTCACGTGACACGACACAGTAGAGGGTAATGTGACACTTCTCAGCAGGGGTCATGCGACACGACACAGTAGAGGGGTAATGTGACACTTCTCAGCAGGGGTCACGTGACACGACACAGTAGAGGGGTAATGTGACACTTCTCAGCAGGGGTCACGTGACACGACACAGTAGAGGGGTAATGTGACACTTCTCAGCAGGGGTCACGTGACACGACACAGTAGAGGGGTAATGTGACACTTCTCAGCAGGGTCACGTGACACGACACAGTAGAGGGGTAATGTGACACTTCTCAGCAGGGGTCACGTGACACGACACAGTAGAGGGGTAATGTGACACTTCTCAGCAGGGGTCATGTGACACGACACAGTAGAGGGGTAATGTGACACTTCTCAGCAGGGGTCATGTGACACGACACAGTAGAGGGGTAATGTGACACTTCTCAGCAGGGGTCACGTGACACGACACAGTAGAGGGGTAATGTCACACTTCTCAGCAGGGGTCACGTGACACGACACAGTAGAGGGGTAATGTGACACTTCTCAGCAGGGTCACGTGACACGACACAGTAGAGGGGTAATGTGACACTTCTCAGCAGGGTCACGTGACACGACACAGTAGAGGGGTAATGTGACACTTCTCAGCAGGGTCACGTGACACGACACAGTAGAGGGTAATGTGACACTTCTCAGCAGGGGTCACGCGACACGACACAGTAGAGGGGTAATGTGACACTTCTCAGCAGGGGTCACGTGACACGACACAGTAGAGGGTAATGTGACACTTCTCAGCAGGGGTCACGTGACACGACACAGTAGAGGGGTAATGTCACACTTCTCAGCAGGGGTCACGTGACACGACACAGTAGAGGGGTAATGTGACACTTCTCAGCAGGGGTCACGTGACACGACACAGTAGAGGGGTAATGTGACACTTCTCAGCAGGGTCACGTGACACGACACAGTAGAGGGATAATGTGACACTTCTCAGCAGGGGTCACGTGACACGACACAGTAGAGGGGTAATGTGACACTTCTCAGCAGGGGTCACGTGACACGACACAGTAGAGGGGTAATGTGACACTTCTCAGCAGGGGTCACGTGACACGACACAGTAGAGGGGTAATGTGACACTTCTCAGCAGGGTCACGTGACACGACACAGTAGAGGGGTAATGTGACACTTCTCAACAGGGGTCACGTGACACGACACAGTAGAGGGATAATGTGACACTTCTCAGCAGGGGTCACGTGACACGACACAGTAGAGGGGTAATGTGACACTTCTCAGCAGGGTCACGTGACACGACACAGTAGAGGGGTAATGTGACACTTCTCAGCAGGGTCACGTGACACGACACAGTAGAGGGTAATGTGACACTTCTCAGCAGGGTCACGTGACACGACACAGTAGAGGGGTAATGTGACACTTCTCAGCAGGGGTCACGTGACACGACACAGTAGAGGGGTAATGTGACACTTCTCAGTAGGGGTCACGTGACACGACACAGCAGAGGGGTAATGTGACACTTCTCAGCAGGGGTCACGTGACACGACACAGTAGAGGGGTAATGTGACACTTCTTAGCAGGGTCATGTGACACGACACAGTAGAGGGGTAATGTGACACGTCTCAGCAGGGGTCACGTGACACGACACAGTAGAGGGGTAATGTGACACTTCTCAGCAGGGTCACGTGACACGACACAGTAGAGGGGTAATGTGACACTTCTCAGCAGGGGTCACGTGACACGACACAGTAGAGGGTAATGTGACACTTCTCAGCAGGGGTCACGTGACACGACACAGTAGAGGGTAATGTGACACTTCTCAGCAGGGGTCACGTGACACGACACAGTAGAGGGGTAATGTGACACTTCTCAGCAGGGGTCACGTGACACGACACAGTAGAGGGGTAATGTGACACTTCTCAGCAGGGGTCATGTGACACGACACAGTAGAGGGGTAATGTGACACTTCTCAGCAGGGGTCACGTGACACGACACAGTAGAGGGGTAATGTGACACTTCTCAGCAGGGGTCATGTGACACGACACAGTAGAGGGGTAATGTGACACTTCTCAGCAGGGGTCACGTGACACGACACAGTAGAGGGGTAATGTGACACTTCTCAGCAGGGGTCACGTGACACGACACAGTAGAGGGGTAATGTGACACTTCTCAGCAGTGGTCACGTGACACGACACAGTAGAGGGGTAATGTGACACTTCTCAGCAGGGGTCACGTGACACGACACAGTAGAGGGTAATGTGACACTTCTCAGCAGGGGTCATGTGACACGACACAGTAGAGGGGTAATGTGACACTTCTCAGCAGGGGTCACGTGACACGACACAGTAGAGGGGTAATGTGACACTTCTCAGCAGGGGTCACGCGACACGACACAGTAGAGGGGTAATGTGACACTTCTCAGCAGGGGTCATGTGACACGACACAGTAGAGGGGTAATGTGACACTTCTCAGCAGGGGTCACGTGACACGACACAGTAGAGGGGTAATGTGACACTTCTCAGCAGGGGTCACGTGACACGACACAGTAGAGGGGTAATGTGACACTTCTCAGCAGGGGTAATGTGACACTTCTCAGCAGGGGTCACGTGACACGACAGAGTAGAGGGGTAATGTGACACTTCTCAGCAGGGTCACGCGACACGACACAGTAGAGGGGTAATGTGACACTTCTCAGCAGGGGTCATGTGACACGACACAGTAGAGGGGTAATGTGACACTTCTCAGCTGGGGTCACGTGACACGACACAGTAGAGGGGTAATGTGACACTTCTCAGCAGGGGTCACGTGACACGACACAGTAGAGGGGTAATGTGACACTTCTCAGCAGGGGTAATGTGACACTTCTCAGCAGTGGTCACGTGACACGACACAGTAGAGGGGTAATGTGACACTTCTCAGCAGGGGTCACGTGACACGACACAGTAGAGGGGTAATGTGACACTTCTCAGCAGGGGTCACGTGGCACGACACAGTAGAGGGGTAATGTGACACTTCTCAGCAGGGGTCATGTGACACGACACAGTAGAGGGGTAATGTGACACTTCTCAGCAGGCGTCACGTGACACGACACAGTAGAGGGTAATGTGACACTTCTCAGCAGGGGTCACGTGATACGACACAGTAGAGGGGTAATGTGACACTTCTCAGCAGGGGTCATGTGACACGACACAGTAGAGGGGTAATGTGACACTTCTCAGTAGGGGCCACGTGACACGACACAGTAGAGGGGTAATGTGACACTTCTCAGCAGGGGTCACGTGACACGACACAGTAGAGGGGTAATGTGACACTTCTCAGCAGGGGTCACGTGACACGACACAGTAGAGGGGTAATGTGACACTTCTCAGCAGGGGTCACGTGACACGACACAGTAGAGGGGTAATGTGACACTTCTCAGCAGGGGTCACGTGACACGACACAGTAGAGGGGTAATGTGACACTTCTCAGCAGGGGTCACGTGACACGACACAGTAGAGGGGTAATGTGACACTTCTCAGCAGGGGTCACGTGACACGACACAGTAGAGGGGTAATGTGACACTTCTCAGCAGGGGTCATGTGACACGACACAGTAGAGGGGTAATGTGACACTTCTCAGCAGGGGTCACGTGACACGACACAGTAGAGGGGTAATGTGACACTTCTCAGCAGGGGTCACGTGACACGACACAGTAGAGGGGTAATGTGACACTTCTCAGCAGGGGTCACGTGACACGACACAGTAGAGGGGTAATGTGACACTTCTCAGCAGGGGTCATGTGACACGTCATAATGGGGGTCGCGTGGCACGTCATAGTGGGGGTCACGTGACACACGTCACAGTGGGGGAGGGGGACGCGACACGTCACAGTCGAGGGCCATACACGGCTTGATACACACACCCATACACACACACACACCCTCATACAAACCCACATACACACACCAGAAACTAGAATGTACCGGTGTTCGTCTTCAATTATTTTGCAATGTTCGCCTGAGACAGATTTGTTCGAAACATGTTACGTTGCCGACCGATCGCATAACGAGGATGTGGTGGTGTCGCGGTGTCGTTGAAAGTCCATGCCACGTGCAGATAACTTCTCTTTGCCTGGCGGTGACAGTCTTAGGGTTCGCCTCGTTTGTGTGATAACCGGCTCTCAGTTTCAACCCCTCTCACCCACCAAGTTCTCGAATCGAACAGCTGCTCAAACCAACAGCCGCTGCTGTCCTGATGTTGGCCGGGCGAATTACATCAAGACGGCAACAGCCTGGCGCCGACATCAAGACGGCAACAGCCCGGCGCCGACAGGTGCTGCCGCCGCCAGAGGACGGACGCCGACACGTGGCCAACCCGTCCGTGCCCTGACACGTTCTCTCGGCACTTCGGCTGTCCGCCGTCTAATCCGGCGCTCCGCTGACCGCTGTCGCTGGGCCGAGTCCGACCTCCTCGACTCCCCGTCTAATCAGGCGGTCCGCTGAACCCCGTCGCTGGGCCGTGTCTGACCTCCTCGACTCCCCGTCTAATCAGGCGCTCCGCTGACCCCCGTCGCTGGGCCGCGTCCGACCTCCTCGACTCCCCGTCTAATCAGGCGCTCCGCTGACCGCTGTCGCTGGGCCGCGTCCGACCTCCTCGACTCCCCGTCTAATCAGGCGCTCCGCTGACCCCTGTCGCTGGGCCGCGTCCGACCTCCTCGACTCCCCGTCTAATCCGGCGCTCCGCTGACCGCTGTCGCTGGGCCGAGTCCGACCTCCTCGACTCCCCCGCGGCGATTGTTTGGCCAGGGCCCGTTGTACGCACGAGAGGGGTACAGGTCGCCCATGTGGGAAGGGCAGTGTCCCCGGTCTGTCATTGGCCGGCATCACCCATTGCACATCGCCTCAAAGGGAGAGGTCCGGTCATCGCACTCCAGCCACAGGCGCGGCATGATACATCGGTGATGCGGGTGTCACAACAATAACACCCGACTGGGTCATGGTGCAATGGTGATGCGGGTGTCACAATAATAACACCAGACTGGACCATGGGACATTGGTGATGAGGGTGTCACAATAATAACACCAGACTGGGCCATGGTGCAATGGTGATGCGGGTGTCACAATAATAACACCAGACTGGGCCATGGTGCAATGGTGATGCGGGTGTCACAATAATAACACCAGACTGGACCATGGTGCAATGGTGATGCCGGTATCACAATAATAAAACCAGACTGGGCCATGGTGCAATGGTGATGCGGGTGTCACAATAATAACACCAGACTGGGCCATGGTGCAATGGTGATGCGGGTGTCACAATAATAACACGAGACTGGGTAACGGTGCAATGACATGCTTAGCCTCGCCTGGCCCGCTGGAAGCTCGGTGTCGACTAAGCAAAACAAACCGCGCGACAGCCGGCCGCCGAGCGATAACGATCGAGGTCAGCGGGCCACCCGGTGCAAGGCCGAATGTCTGGGATCCACGCGGAGCCAGCACTCCAGGATACAGCAAACGCATTCCGAAACGGAGGTTCGGAATTAACTTCGCTGCACGCTACACAGGAGACTCAGCCAAGGGGCTGGTGGTGGCCAGTCCCCCTTAGTCGTGGCCAATCCCCCTTAGTGGTGGCCAGTCCCCCTTAGCAACCAAAAATTATTGATCGAACAGGAAATTTGAGATTTTCACCACGTAAGAACAAACTTGTTCGGCCCGCAAAGCGAGGCGAAATTGTTTTATTTGTCTTGACATTTCTTTGGGAGGGTCGGAACCCCTTAAGAAAATCCTGGCTGCGCCACTGCACGACAATGTACCAGGTCAGTTTGGGTGTCAGCTTCCAGTCTGATCTGGTAGTTTGGGTGTCAGCTTCCAGTCTGATCTGGTAGTTTGGGTGTCAGCTTCCAGTCTGATCTGTTAGTTGCAACGGCGGGGGTTGGGGGAGAGATTGGCGAGGCACTATACATGAAGGCAGTGGTCGGTCCAGATGGATTTGGTGGCATACCACACAGGGTCCCATGTCATAAGTTGTTACTGATTGGGGAACTGGAAAACAAAATCAACCCATAGAAAACATGCCGAGCGACCAGTGTATTTGCTCAGATCTGACCGCATCTTCCCCATCTTCCCGTATCTGCCAAAAGTGAGGATCCGTCAGGGGGTGTAGCTTTGCATGCTTTTGGAAGAGCACTTACCCCCCACTCCAAATGCTGGCCTCACCCCCAATAAATTCAGCTTTTAGCGTGAGATCCTATATGGTATGCCTCCTCCAATCAATTTGCCCCCCACGTTGTCTTCATGCATTGTGCCCCACAATTAATTTTCCGAAACCTACACCTTGAGATCAATAAACAGCAAACTTCAAGCGCGTGCACTCAAGTGTCCCTGGAGAGGTAACCCTTTCCACTCAAGAGGGTCGCCTCCAGCTGCAAATGCAACCGGGCGGACCGGAGTGTCCTGGAGTGCCACCTTTCCATAGGGCACACGCTGCCAGTGCCACACCTCTTGGATCCGCCCCTGACCACACAGGCGCTGCTCCCCTGTGTAGACTGACGTACCTGTCTCCTCAGGGACCAGAACAGCTTCTTCTTCCCTGACCACACAGACACTGCCCCCCCCCATGTAGACTGACGTACCTGTCTCCTCAGGGACCAGAGCAGCTTCTTATCTCCTGACAACACATGCGCTGCTCCCCTATGTAGACTGACGTACCTGTCTCCTCAGGGACCAGAGCAGTTTCTTCTCCTCTGACAACACAGGCGCTGCTCCCCCATGTAGACTGACGTACCTGTCTCCTCAGGGACCAGGCTGACGTACCTGTCTACTCAGGGACCAGGCTGACGTACCTGTCTACTCAGGGACCAGCCTGACGTACCTGTCTACTCAGGGACCAGCGCAGGCTCCTCTTCTTGGTGTGCCCTTCCTCCGGCTGCATGACCACCTCCGACCGTGACAATAATACACTGAATGCAGTGTAGGCCTGTCGGGCGGCTGTGACCGCTGAGCTGCCAGATATAGATGCCAGATGCCGGCGCAGACCCGCTATATTCTTGAAAAAATCGCCAGACGGTTGCTTGCTGATCGCTGATATGCAGGCTGGGCAATGCTGGGGAACTTAGACAGTTATTGGTGGAGCCCAATGCATGGACGCAATGGGTGCTGCCAATTTGGTTGGTGGGGTCCACTGGTCCCATGCTAAGACATCAGGAAGTTGGTGGGGCCAAGGCGAAACAAGTGCGACCTAGGCCCTAACAAAGTAGGCATAGTATGCTCCACTTCTGGGGTTGGAGCCGTCGATGTGGGCTGAGTAGGACATGAGAGCACTGGCGTAGGAACATGGGGGACCAGTGGGCCACGCCCCAATCCCAACTCTCTTCATTTTATCCACCGATCCTGTAGTATTGGTGGTGTCTCCAGATGTAGTCCCAGTGACCGATCCTGTAGTATTGGTGGTGTCTCCAGATGTAGTCCCAGTGACCGATCCTGTAGTATTGGTGGTGTCTCCAGATGTAGTCCCAGTGACCGATCCTGTAGTATTGGTGGTGTCTCCAGTTGTAGTCCCAGTGACCGATCCTGTAGTATTGGTGGTGTCTCCGGATGTACACTGAGAGAAAAGTTTATTCCACCCTCTCAAAAACACCCCAAAAACATCTGTCTACAATTCCGCAAAAGCCACCATTATTCCTTGCAATCTTGGAAAACACAGGTGTGATTTGGAATGAGTTGGGGGGAATTTCCTGATTTGATAGGAATTATAAAGCATCACCGGGTTTAAAGTGGAGTTGCTATCATGGGAGTTACAGCTACACCCCCATAACAATACCATCCAACTTTGATCATTCTCCCACTTTATGCCCCCAGATTCCTTATAATTTCCCGCCTGGAATTCTCACAAAATCCTGCAGCGAACCAAGCAGGGAGTTTTGGGGAGCTTCAGAGGGTTTTAGGGCATTCTTACCTCTGCAGCGGCAGCCATATTGTATTGGCGACGCTGCCACCTCATAGCCAGCACTCGCTATTATAACCTTGATTCTGTTAACTTGATGGTCTGTTGCAGAGTATATTAAAGAACGGGTACACCCAAAGTTTAGTATATTCTCAGATATAGTATATAGCGTGCCTTGGTGACGTCACAGCTAGAATATGCGATATTCTACTAGAATGTGGTGGACATCTGGCGGATTATAGAATCCTATAGTAGAATATTCCAAATCTAGCAGATTCCTGGCAATTGGTGATAAAGTGCCGCAACCGCGGCAAAAACTTCACGTGCTTCATTTTTCTTACTTTCCTATAAATTTTCATTAGAAAAGAGCATATGGTACTATGGCATGCTTTACTTTCTCCTGTATCCAGCTGACACGAGAAAGCAAAGGATGACATGAAAAAGAGTACAAAGAATGAGAAAGAACGTTCAATTTCATTTAACAGCAGCTTCCTTTTCTGCCGAAGCTCGACGCACGACTGGCCTTGAGGGCCAGCCGGTCGTCATGGCAACGACTTAGGCCCCGCCCTCCGAGAGTCGGCCGGCCGGTTTTGTGTAGTGTCCTCGTTTACCGGCAAGGAAACATACTTTTTCGGTGTGATACAAGTAAAAACGATCCGGATTTGTGTGTAGAATTCTTCAGGCATTCGCATGGTATCAAATTTTCTCATGTACAATTAAAATTTCCGGCGTAAAGCCGTGGCAAATATTGTCCATTTTGCCTTGAGATGCACGCAAAGTGCTCTCGAGTATTGCCTTGGCTACGTCACAGGCCCGGAACAACTTGCCCCCCCCCCACGGTCTGTTGTTTCCTGGTGGGTGATGGTGATCAAGGCCTATCTAGCCAGGTTGGACAACAACGCCAGCTGACTAGCCTCCGGAGCAGCCCGAAGCGTAAACAACAATGACCTTGAACAACTCCCATTGCCTTAGCACAGGGTGCGTTGGGTGCAGTTCTACAGAAATTAATAAAACTAAAACCAAAGGTGTTAGAGACTGGGAACTATCTGATTATTGTTCAAATATGTTTTCTTGATATTGTTGTGAAAGAAATACATGCAATTAGGCCTTATTCTACTTGAATCAGGCCGTAAAACACAAAATTTATTTTCAGGCCATCGTACATTCATACACACGGTATCAAACACTTACCGTAGAACCGATTTGTGGAGGAATTTAAAGCTATATTTATGATGTGACGGCTATAAGCATGCGCGAATAGTGAATATATCAATAATGTTTTTAATACTGGGATTTTCCGTGTATGTGGCGGGAGGGGGGTGCCAGCAGGGCGGGGCGCTGGGACTGCTGTCAATGGGGGCTATATCGAGGGGCCCATATTGACACATTGACACGTAGCCAAGGGACACGTGACCCTGTCATGAATTGCTTACTTATTTAATGGTGGAGAATGAGAGTCCTCCTTTGCCTGCACAAAAGTAAGTACATGGTGTTATATTGTACCTTTATAGAACGGAACACGACACCACATGAGCTATAAAAAATGGGTGGCATATAATAGCTATTATATAGCTGAGCTACATATATCGCACATGTAGGTATTGCAAACACTATCCACATGTTCAGACAGTCCAAAGGCAATGCATCTACACACACACACAGAAGTAATATATTTGATGGTACACTTTGGTGTAAAAATAATATATTCCGAATTCTTGCTGGGATCGCTTTATGGACCAGTCCTATGACAATCAGAACTGGTGTGAATCATGACCCCACCACCCAATCAGGGAACTTCAGCTAGCACATCTGGCCAGATCAAAAGAAACAAGACCAAAACAACCAAAGAGCATGGCAGACAATAAACACAAATAGAGCATGCCTGATGGATGCACACTTATATATATATATATATATATATATATATATATATGCATATATACGTACACATACAGATAAACATCGCACTCAGGAAGACCGTGTGGTCCGCAAAATATGCCACTACACGCATGCAGCAGAGCGTGCAGATGCGCGGCGCTTCACAAAACTCCGTCGGGTTTCTGGCGCCTTGTCAGGGTCAGTCACAGAGGGCATGTAAGCCTTCTGCGCGCGCTTTTCCGCTGTTCTCCGCGCCGCGTCAGCTAGTGCAACCGCATGGTCTGCGC